>CAXHKU010000451.1:0-56181 GCA_964017125.1 Flabesymbios commensalis
TTCATAAATTCATACCTTCACTATGAATTCATTCTTTCATCCATACATCCATCTATTGATTCATCCATTCGTTCGTTCATGAATTCACTTGTTTGTCGATTAATTCATTTATTTTTAGGTACTTTCATTCGTCCATTCATTCATTCATGAATTGTTGTATTAATAGACCCATACATTCTGTTATTCATTATTTCGTTCATTCCTTCCTTCATTCATTCATTGATCAAGTCCTTTATCCATCAAATTATTTCTTCATTACTTCATTACTATCTATTAATTGATTCATTCGTTCACTGTGTGGTAAGGTATGCCAGTTTGCACTACATATGATTAGGTGGTGACGTGTAGTAGATAATGGGATATATGGCGAGGTGGTGACATGGTGACCTGTAGTGATGGTATGCTTCTGAGGGTTTTGAAGACGTGTTGACCTGTGAACCTGTAGTAGGTGGTAGTAGAGTATAAGATACATGGTGAGGTGGTGACATGGTGACATGTAGTATTGGTATGCTTCCGAAGGTTTTGACGACATGTTGACCTGTAGACCTGTAGTAGGTAGTAGAAGAGATAAGGATATATGGTGAGGTGGTGACATGGTGACCTGTAGTAATGGTATGTTTGTGAGGGTTTTGACGACGTGTAGACCTGTGGTAGGTAGTAGTAGAGAATGAGATACATGGTGAGGTGGTGACATGGTGACCTGTAGTACTGGTGTGCTTCTGAGGGGTTTGACGACGTGTTGACCTGTAGACCTGTAGTAGGTAGTAGTAGAGAATAAGATATATGGCGAGGTGGTGACATGGTGACCTGTGGTATTGGTATGATTCTGGGGGTTTTGACAACGTGTTGACCTGTAGACCTGTAGTAGGTAGTAGTAGATAATGCGATATATGGCGATGTGTGGACATGGTGACCTGTAGTAATGGATTGATTCTGAGGATTTTGACGACGTGTTGACCTGTAGACCTGTAGTAGGTAGTAGTAGAGAATAAGATATTAGCGAGGTGGTGACATGGTGACCTGTGGTATTGGTATGCTTCAAAGAGTTTTGACGACGTGTTGACCTGTAGACCTGTAGTAGGTAGTAGTAGAGAATGAGATATATGGCGAGGTGGGGACATGTTGATCTGTAGTAGAGTATGATTCTTAGGGCTTAGACGACGTGTTGACCTGTGGACCTGTAGTAGGGTTAAGTAGAGAATGATATATGGTGAGGTGGGGACATGGTGACCTGTAGTACTGGTATGGTTCTGAGGGTTTTGACGACGTGTTGACCTGTAGACCTGTAGTAGGTAGTAGTAGAGAATGAGAATATATGGCGAGGTGGGGACATGGTGAACTGTAGTACTGGTATGGTTCTGAGGGTTTTGACGACGTGTTGACCTGTAGACCTGTGGTAGGTAGTAGTAGAGAATGAGAATATATGGCGAGGTGGGGACATGGTGACCTGTAGTAATGGTATGCTTCTGAGGGTTTTGACGACGTGTTGACCTGTAGACCTGTGCTAGGTAGTAGTAGAGAATGAGATATATGGCGAGGTGGGGACATGGTGACCTGTAGTAATGGTATGCTTCTGAGGGTTTTGACGACGTGTTTACCTGTAGACCTGTAGTAGGTAGTAGTAGAGAATGAGATATGGTGAGGTGGGGACATGGTGACCTGTAGTACTGGTATGATTCTGAGGGTTTTGACGACGTGTTTACCTGTAGACCTGTAGTAGGTAGTAGTAGAGAATGAGATATGGTGAGGTGGGGACATGGTGACCTGTAGTAATGGTATGATTCTGGGGGTTTTGACGACGTGTTTACCTGTAGACCTGTAGTAGGTAGTAGTAGAGAATGATATATGGCGAGGTGGTGACATGGTGACCTGTAGTACTGGTATAATTCTGAGGGTTTTGACGACGTGTTTACCTGTAGACCTGTAGTAGGTAGTAGTAGAAAATGAGATATGGTGAGGTGGGGACATGGTGACCTGTAGTAATGGTATGATTCTGGGGGTTTTGACGACGTGTTTACCTGTAGACCTGTAGTAGGTAGTAGTAGAGAATGATATATGGTGAGGTGGGGACATGGTGACCTGTAGTAATGGTATGATTCTGAGGGTTTTGACGACGTGTTTACCTGTAGACCTGTAGTAGGTAGTAGTAGAGAATGAGATATGGTGAGGTAGTGACATGGTGACCTGTAGTAATGGTATGATTCTGGGGGTTTTGACGACGTGTTTACCTGTAGACCTGTAGTAGGTAGTAGTAGAGAATTAGATATGGTGAGGTGGGGACATGGTGACCTGTAGTAAAGGATTGATTCTGAAAATTTTGACGACGTGTTGACCTGTAGACCTGTAGTAGGTAGTAGTAGAGAATAAGATATATGGCGAGGTGGTGACATGGTGACCTGTGGTATTGGTATGCTTCTGAGAATTTTGACGACGTGTTGACCTGTAGACCTGTAGTAGGTAGTAGTAGAGAATGAGATATATGGCGAGGTGGGGACATGTTGATCTGTAGTAGAGTATGATTCTTAGGGCTTTGACGACGTGTTAACCTGTGGACCTGTAGTAGGGTTAAGTAGAGAATGAGATATGGTGAGGTGGGGACATGGTGACCTGTAGTACTGGTATGATTCTGAGGGTTTTGACGACGTGTTGACCTGTAGACCTGTAGTAGGTAGTAGTAGAGAATGAGATATATGGCGAGGTGGGGACATGGTGACCTGTAGTAATGGTATGCTTCTGAGGGTTTTGACGACGTGTGGACCCGTGGACCTGTGGTAGGTAGTAGTGGAGAATAAGATATATGGCGAGGTGGGGACATGTTGACCTATTGTAGAGTATGAATCTGAAGGTTTTGACGACGTGTTGACCTGTGGTAGGTAGTAGTAGAGAATAAGCGATGTGGTGAGGTGGGGACATGGTGACCTGTGGGATTGGTATGATTCTGAGGGTTCTGGAGGTTTTGACGACGTGTTGACCTGTAGACCTGTAGTAGGTGGTGATAGACAATAAGATATATGGCGAGGTGGTGACATGGTGACCTGTAGTTATGGTATGGCTCTTAGAGAGGGGGGGGAGAGAGAGAGAGAGAGAGAGAGAGAGAGAGAGAGAGAGAGAGAGAGAGAGAGAGAGAGAGAGAGAGAGAGAGAGAGAGAGAGAGAGAGAGAGAGAGAGAGAGAGAGAGAGAGAGATAGAGAGAGCGTGTGGGCGATAGTGTATGTTTGTGTGGGAGAGCGAGAGAGAGAGCGAGAGGAATGGCATTGTGAATGAACTATAGTACTGTGCTTCAGTTGGGGTAGGGGGGTGGACAGGGGCTGGAACTATTTTCCTGCATGAATTAGTACGCTGTGTCTGTGCTTCAGTTGGGCCAAATATTGTTCTACAAAATCAAAACGCAGTAACTGCTCGCACTTGAAAGTAAGCAGTTACGGCCATGAGAGTTATATTTGTAGCACAATTCTTAAAAATTATTTTTTTCTTATTTATATGGCATTCCTATACGTCCAATATATATAACAAGGGACTGCTATTAAATTCCCATTCACTGAAAACCTACTAATTTAGCACTTTGATCGACGACATGATAATAAAAGTTTCGTTATCTTCTGATATCTTACGTTAACATGGTTACGTCGGTATTGTTCAACCCTTTAAGCCCTCATGATACATTAGAACATCATTTTACAACATTGAAAACATACTTGATTTTCTTACAACTGAGGGTTTTAAAAGATAAATTTCCAAGAAACTGTTCTACGAATACATGGTAATTTTCATTAATTTATCACCTACTTCCAGTTATCTTTGTCCACTACAAGCCGCGAATTGCGACAGCAATTTGCGGCTTGTAGTGGATAAAGATGACAATGTGAAGTCAGACTTGAAAGGGTTAAAAATATGAACACACAAAGCAGGAAGACATAAACATAAAATAATATATAAAAGTTCCGAAAATCACTCCAAATGATATTACTAACCAGTGCGTGTAGCTTATTATTAATCAACACATTATTTGGTGACAAACAGCCGTGTAGAATGGGGTCAGGGTTGAGACTGTGTAGATGGTACATAGCTTGAGCAGCTTCCTCCATCCACCTCATCACGAGGGTCAGAGGTATACAATCACCATGGTTACCAGCCAGCAGTAAACTGTGAAAAATATCAACAAGACAATCACCTCATGCGTTGGCATTCCTGTCGCGATTATTCCCAGTAAGCACAAAACATTTGTGTAACATTTGTACAACGTTGGACCAACGTCGAAGGAGTTGAGCCGGCGTTGTACAAATGTTATATAAATGTTTTTTGTTTGCTTTTTTCACATTTTTAAAACGATGGTTTTAAAGCGTTTTCTACTAACACAATGAGTACCACCTTTTAAACACGTTAAGGATAAAATGTGACATCAATCAGCAAGATTTAAAAGATTTGGCCTGGATTTTGTCAAGAGTGAAAATTTCAATTAAATAATTTGGCGGCTAAGGGGCTAAATTACTTCTTCTGCTGGTCATATAATACATTGTCATATTATCATATGTTAAAGTGCATATCTCAAATAGAATCGCAATTGTAAATTGTCAAAAGACAAATATTCAAACATGTAGGTATGTTTCAATCGGCTTAACCCTTTCAGCGCGGCGACAGACTTCACGTCTATAGACGTCAGTTTCCGACCTCTAAAGTCGATACCCACACTGAAAGAATTAAAACAATATAATGGCCGTGACCCATAACATATATATTGAAGTTAAGCGGAAAGAGCCAACTAAGAAATGTATGATGATTTTAAATTGAAAAACCCTTTGGTCTCCATGGTTTATACAAACATATTTCACCTGTTATCCAAATAAAACAAAATAAAGTTGAGTTACTCGACACGAATGCACTTAAAATTTTGTAAATATATATAATCGTTGAACAAATTAACATACACAAAACTGGTATACAATGAAACGGGTGAAATACCGCTTAGTTTACGTGTTAAGTGTAGAGTTGGTAAATACTGGGGTAGATTAATCACAGACTAAGAAGGTGTCATCTTTTATTTACAAGCTAATATAGAGTTTACACACAAATAATATCTACCACACTCCGTGGATATTATTTGTTGAAAAATACTATGTGATTGTGGTTTCCCAGGAGTCTGGCAAAGCCAAACTATTCCCACTGGAATAGAGCTCTTTAACAAAAATATTTTACAGCGCCTCCGAGATCAGTTTATACAGCAATGGAACTCTAATCAGTCTACCACCAGCACTGTGGATTCCGCTCTGTAATTTAGATGTCGAAATCATTAACTCCCTGTTGAAAAATTCAGACAAAATTCAGAGGACAAAAATTTAAGACACTGCACTTTATGCCACATAAATGAAGGGGAAGACGAGTTCCATTACGTATTTAAATGTCCTTTCTTTGCTGAGCAGAGAATGTTATTACTAGGAAAACGCATCTTCACACATTCCTCGATTTTTACTTTTAATCCTGTTATGAATGCTAGTGGAACTAATTTGCTGAAACCATCCAAACTCATACAAATTATCCTTAAGAATGTGAACGGGTAAAAAAATGTTGTAATTTTACTGTATGCCTTCCTGGTAAACAAATGATAATGTATATATCTCAGCTATATCTCACATATCTCACATGTCTTGTAACAAGATTAAGAGAATAAACTTGATTTGATTTGATTTGACAAAAAAACAGCGAAAGTGATTTGGCAGGCAGGCTGTTCAATCGAAAATGTATAGTTACTGATATCTGGCCTTTGTGATCGCTTAAATTCTGCCTTTGTAAAAAAATGAACTGATCAAGATTTATTTAGGCTTATCTCGTTTTAAACTTAAATACTTTTTGATAGATCCATGTCTCAAGTAAGGTAGCACTGTGGCCTTCATGGTACAGAAACCACCCTGTATAACTCCGGCAATACTCAGAAGATTCTTATGTTTGATGCCGGATAGTTGATGCAGCTCTGCCTCCAGTGACCTGAAAAATATAACCACAGAAAGTAAACAGTTAAAGCTATAAATTAAATAATTTAAATTTTTACCCACATGAAGTTGACTTCAAGTGGATACAAAATAGTGAGATCTTTTTAACTTGAGACCAATCTTTTGCAAATCTTGATGTTTAAACACTCATTTTATTACGAGTAACAGTGATTTGATTGGCAAATAAGAATTAAAAAACGACTTTAGTCCTGATTATCGGTTTAACCCTTTGAAGCCTGAATTTGAAATTGTAATCTTCATCCACTACAAGCCGCCAATTCTGGACTTGTAGCGGATGAAGATGAATTGATGTGGGTGAAAAAGTAAAGAAAATTGTCATGTATTGGTAAACCAGTTTCATGGCAATTCTTGCCCTGAAATTCTTTGTTGGAAAATTAGGTCTGTTCTCAGGGATATAAAATGATGTTTTAATGCATCGTGCCAGCTTAAAGGATTAAGGGTCAAATTATGTTTTAAAAAATAAGAATACACAATTTAACTCTTCTATCTATTAATGCGCAAATTCTACATTATCGCATGTTTAATTTTGCAGCATGATTATTATTAATTTATTTTCACAATGTTCAAGCTGGCATTGCTCCTGCAATTGCTAGCTTAACGTCAACATAATTCAACATTTAAAGGTGACTTCTAGTACTTCATAATAATATTATCATGATTTTATACATTGGGAAACACAGGGAATAAATTATTTAAAATGTGTTTTTTAACCTGAATTCTTCTTCAGTCATATCTTGTGTATTTTTCCCTCGGTGGAGGTGCTGAACAACATGATACGTGTGTTTGTCCTTGTGATATTCCAGTTGTTTTTTCCCATATGTTCCTGAACCAAGATGACCCCTCAATTCTAACAACTGATCGTCTATCCTCAATAAGTTGAAAGAGTCAGCCATTTTTGGAAGTTACTGCAAGAAAAAATCCGTAAAGAAGTAAATAATTGATCACATAAACAGAACTGCGTGTTGAACCTACTTATCATTTCAGATATATTTTATTATTCGTAAGAAAGTGCGTACACTTATTATCATTATAGCAATATCCTGTTTACAGCCAAGTTCAAAACATTGTATATTAACCCTTCCAGCGCGGGGACCGTCTTTATACGGCAGAATCTGACGTCTACAGACGTCAGATAAATGTGATGGCCGTAGACCCATAACATAGGTATTCAAATGAACCGGAAAGAGCTAACTAAGACATCTATCATGCTTTCAAATTGAATAAAATCCTTTTGTCGACATGATTTATACAAAATTAATTCAGCGTTGTTAGGGTTTAAATGGTACATTACCGCTGCATATGCCTAGTAGTAAAACTTGTTTAAGAGTCATCATTAGCCTTGAGGTACCGTGGTTTCTTCTTTATATTATTTAAAGCAATCTGAGCTCACGAAAATGTGGGTATGCAATACTATCTATGATAGCGCAAACCTATATTCCATACCAAGTTATAATATCTCCTTAGAAATTGACTTTTATCATATTTGAACTAGTCAATTCCACATGTAGACCTACTACCTGATTGGAAGCGTGTGTGTATATTATTATGCAACATATCAGACAAAACAAGAGTCTTATTTACCCTGCGACGCAGGCTGTTACCCAATACTAACCCTTGTGCTACTAGGTCCGTGTGTATAAATTTCTATACAAATTTTCAACCACAATGTTATTGAAAATGATAACATAGTGTGTGTTAGGTGGTCGGTTAATAAAAAAATCCAATTTTGAAGCAGTATATTTTTCTTAAATACAGATATTTTTCGTCATTTGAAGCTGGAAATTGCGTTAGCAATTCCAGCTTTAAATGAATGAAAAATAGAAACAAACAATTCAGCAGCATACGGGTTAACTTACCATCGGACTATATACAATGTTGGCCCAACGGTTTTAACGTTGGCCCAACATTGTATAAATGTTATACAAATGTTTTGTGTTCGCTGGGTACTCATGAACCTACTTAATCTTGCTGGAGTGAGTGTAATTTCATCTCAGATCGTGACCAAAATACAAGTGACCACTTGACCCTTTGAGCACTAGGCACAACTTTAGCACAACTAGGCACAACTGTTTACTCAGTTTTATTAGCAGGTTAAATCACTGTAATTGGGAATGAAATGAGTGTTTAAACATCAAGATTTACAATTGTGTTTTATCTCAGATTAAACCATTATGAGAAGTTTTCACCGATTTGTTGTGGCTCACTTCAAGTGAGTCGTATTTAAATAAGATAACTTAGCGGGTGGAGGGCTGACATGTCTACTAGACAAATACATTTGTTAGATTTATTGTAGATCCACTGTACATAAGACATACTATATGCCTATGATGCACATCTTCCACTACAAGTTATCTTACCCACGAGCACGCAGTGCGAGACCATGCTTTATCGAGCATAGCATCCAATTATTTTAAATAGCGAGATACCTTGAATGTCGCGTGTCTCAAGACCGGCGAATCAGACAGCGCTTGACAGCTGGCTGACAGCAAAGCTTGCTTGTTTGCGTTGGTATGATAGATCAGATAGATAGATAAGCTCAGAATCTAACGCTGATGTCATTCTGTTCCTAGCTCCCTGATGGCGGCCACTATATGATTACTGGCCGCCATGACGAAACTCGGTACACCTCACTGTCCAAAATGAGAGATTCCCAACTTGTCTATATGATACATCTAGCAACGGAAACAGGTCTGAGAGATGAGCAAGAGGTCAATTCTTCGTGACATTTTATGACCTTTTTAAAAATCTGAAACATCCAATGAGGTTTGAATCTCAAACACACCCCCAAGCTTACCACATATACAGATATAACTGATTATAGTACTCGATACGGCCAGACTCCTTCCGTATGCACTCGCATGAGACTGGCCAAGGGAAGATGATGATGCACAACAGACAAGGTTTCAGGTTGCTGTCCCACACACAGACTTCAAATCCTGTGATAAGCCATTTTAGCCCTTAAAGCACTGAGATATTTTTATATAAACCGTGGAGACTATTTGAATAGGCTCCAGGACATTTCGCACCATAGACGTTTCGCCCCTCAAGACGTTTCGCACCCATCTTCAAGACGTTTCGCCCCCGTCGCCGTGATGACTTGTACCAGTTTAAGACGTTTCGCCTCCCTGTGAGACGTTTCGCCCCTATGTGAGATGTTTCGCCCCCTATTGAGACGTTTCGCCCCCTATTGAGACGTTTCGCCCCTAAGGAAGACGTTTCGCCCCTCTCTAAATTAAGACATTTCGAACCATTATGTGAGACGTTTCGCCCCCATTCTTATAGGACGTTTCGCCCCCATTCTTATAGGACGTTTTGAACCCTAGGCAAGTCGTTTCGCCCCCGTTCTCATGGGACGTTTCGCACCCTAGAGAAGACGTTTCGCCCCCGTTCTTATAGGACGTTTCGCACCCCAGAAAAGACGTTTCGCCCCCTCCTCAAATTAGGATACCTATAGCCCCTATATATATTTCTAAAAATAATTAATCAGCCTTCAAATTTATATACATTAATGTAATACAACTTACAATATTGCATTAAATTATTTATGTTGCAAGTTCAGGTCGGCGATCAGATCGTTAGCACAATAAATTAAAGTGGCTGAATCAAGGAATGAAAACGGTAAGTTATAGTAAAATGCATGAACAACAATTAATGTAGCCTGAGTGGGCACACACACATGTCTTTCCTAATAATAAATGGGACGGCAATCTTTACAATTTTATGCTGTTTTATGATTAGGGTGCGAGACGTCTTTCTAAAAAACGAATATCATGCTGATTTATGAATAGCAAGCGAAAGGTCTTTCCTAATTATGAAAAGGGTGCGAAACATCTTTTCAAATTATACGGGGCGATACGTCATTCTGATTAGGGGACGAAACGTCTTTCTAAAATATGAAGAGGGGACGAAACGTCTTTCCTAATAATGCAATGGGTGCGAAACGTCTTACCTAAATATGATTTGTGGGCGAAACGTGTTTCTGAAATATGGTTTGGGTACGAAACGTCTTTCTGAAATATGGTTTGGGTGCGAAACGTCTTTCTGGAATATGGTTTGGGTGCGAAACGTCTTTCTGAAATATGATTTGGGTGCGAAACGTCTTCCTAAGCTATGAAGACGGGGGCGCAACGTCTTTCCTATTTATGGGGAGGGGGGGAAATGTCTTTCAGTGCATGAATCGACCTTAGATGTCAGGATCTGACTTCTACAGACGTCAGATCCTGACGTCTAAAATCGATCCCCGCGCTGTAGGGTCAAGGTGTTCAAATCAGGATGTACGGAGCTTTGATTTGCTATGCTACATTTGATTGGTTTAATAAATTACCATTGCCCAGTGTCACACATATTTTCATTTATTATGAGGTGGAAATTACGGTAACGGATTATTCTCATTAGTTTGGCCGTATACCTATACGCCCAATTTTATATTTTTACAGCATACGCTTTTAACTTATTATTATTACTATCATTATTATTCTATGGCCGATAATACAAATGTTATAGACCTACATCCTTTTCAATAACAACACGCCACACAGTGAGCAACGCTAAGCTGTATTAATCAGACAACTGTTACACACTTTTCAATAACAACGCGCCACACAGTGACCAACGCTGAACTGTTTTAAACAGACAACTGTTCACGCGCAAACTCGTGCAAGCAGTCTATTCTCCCTGAGTTTTCATCAATTCTTGAGACGTTCGTGGTGGGGTTCTTAGACACATCTAAGGCCTTTCCATGAACTTTAAAGCGGAATACGTAAATTTCTTCCTTGTCCCTGCCTTGTGAAGTCCGCAAGAAATGCTCCGAAACTCATTGGTACGGCGTTGGTGCGGTTGATTGTGACCGAGGCATAAACGATATTGACGCTCAGCATGGTGGCCCACATCCATCGTTTCAAATTATCCTGCTGATCAGAACTAATGTCGTTTTTAACCTGTTTTATTATTCGATCAAATCACTGATATAGGGAACGAAATGTGTGTTTAAACATCAAGATTTGCATTTTTTTATCTTAAATTAAACAAATATACCTAAGTTTTACCAATTCATGTTGAGAGTTGTGGTAGCGAGACACAACTTCAACTGGGTAAAAATTTAAATAAATCAACTCAGCAGGATAAGGGTCAAATGAATCCAAACCATGCCATGGGACCCCGTTTGCAATGAAAGTGGTAGTGAGTTTGACTTTGAATTCAGGTACTATGGGGTCATCTGGCTATATGATGAACCAGGTAGGCTTCTAAAATAAAACTAAAGTCAGAGGAAAAAAAATCCAAGATGGCCGCCAGGCGCACGTGAAAAATCTTTTATTGCTCATAAATTGCAAAAAAATATGACAAAAATCATCCGGAAGTTATATCTTTGTGTCAACACCTAGATTTTTAGATATAAGGAATACAAATAGAAAAAAACGGCAAAGCAATACAGTGGGCATAAATTCAAGATGGCAGCCATTCTAACATAAAATCTACTACGTCTGCTCATTATTTTAAAATGAATCCACCCATCATCATTATTTTGGTATCCGTACCTAAGTTTATAGGTATGACGCATTGTGGCATTGTTGGGAAGTCTGCTTCAGCTGTGTAAGCATAGTTAGAAATAAATTCGGCTGTGTGATTGACATTCATTTGATCAATTTAAATAGATAACAATTTAAAATCAGTACACCTATAAATATGATAGCCTGAATGAACGCTAGCCTGAAAAGGCTAGACACTGTTTTTTATTCGTAGGTTGTGATTAGATAGCCTCACTTTGAATCAATTTTGAAGTAGGATTGCACTATGGACAGAAAACAAAAAAGGCTAAAAAATTTTCAACTTTGATATCGTGCAAAATCATAATTCGCAACACCTGGATATCGCGCAAAATTCATATTTCGCGACACCATTTGGCGGCATTGACCAATGCCAATTTTGTGGGTCCCCCGGCTCTTCTCCAAACACTCTCCAAATTGTCTACAATCGTTTCCCTCATTCCCCAAACGCTTTCGGGATAACATTTGCGAAAGAAAAACTTAGGGAATGTTTTGAAAAGATTTGGGGTTTTACTAATTTGGCATTTTCTAATGTCGTCAATTAGTCGCTAGCCCGGCGAGATCCTTGTTTTTTTTAATTAATCGTTTTCTACAGTTATTACACTGGTTGCTTAAACAGAGGAAAATTTATATTATGTCACCTGACCTACCAAACTCTTACCAGTGGACAAGCGGTATGTAGATCTTCAAAACATAGTAATTACATCATGAGATGTAAGGATCGACTCTGTTCCAATGATTTATCGATTAGTTGCATGTTACACGGGTCAGAACTTCGTGAGCCATTTCATACTGAATTGTTTTCAACACGAATTGAAAATTATAACATGGAGATATCAGGTTTTATCAAGAAGCCGACGTAAATAGCATTGAACATTCTTTGATTAGCGTTCAGTAAAATCATGTGCCTTTTCCACGTGACTGTAAGATTAGAAATCACCTACCGTTTTCATAATCTACGTCAACCTAATCTTGATGCATTGTGGTAATATAGTTCCTGGTGTTAATAATGCCTATATAGACTGGTGTTTCCCCTCTTATCTATACGAGGGCCTGAGCGATAACACATGAAGTCAGCAATATTACACGTCACCAAGAGTGCCGTGTGAAGCCAATCACAGCAAACACGAGACATTCATCCATTCCTGGTTCAATGTTGGGCCACCGTCTACGACGCTGGCCCAGCATTGAACCAGTAATAGGAGAATGTCGCGTGTTTGCTGGGAGAACTGTTACTGCCTTTTAGTTTTGAAGGGTAGTACAGGTCATGTTCAACCCATTAATTCCGTGAATATTCTCAACAATGTAATGTCGTCTAATCTAGTCCTACGGATTCTGCTATGATATTGTAGCATCAGAGAAAGAAAATTACAGAGAATTAACGTTATTTAGCTGTGTTTATGTGCCAATGGTAAATAATACGGAACTTCTGGTTTTGAGTCTTTCTTAATTGAATATTAGGCCACCGTCTAGGAATAAACCCTTACATGATAGGGCATACTATGTCGAAAATATACAGTTTATACATAATTGAAATCGAGATATTTGCAGACTGACACATCATGACCATCTGGTGTATAGCTGTATCTAGACCGTGTGGTTGTCGTGTGGCGCGCAGATGGTTACACTTGTGACTTTAAGGGCACTTGAAAGAAAACTTAGGAACGTCGGCGACTTCCTGGATCAACGTACAGCTGATTCAGTCACAAGACGTTCAATCAATGTTGTTTTAACGTTGGCCCAACGTCGTCGACGGTGTATCAACGTTAACCCAACATTGATTTAACGTTTTGAGTTTGGTGGGGATTTAGTCGTGACACTGAGACAACCCGGTAACGTCACGTGCCTTTCTATTGTTAGTCGAAGTGTCGAATTTGAGGCGCGTTGCGATGTAGCTTAGTTAACCCATAGATTATCCATAATTATTTGGTTAAAGGCCCATACACAGGCTAAAATCATAAAAAAACGGTGATTTTATTTTGGCTTCTCAATATGACCATATGATGTAAATATGTCCATAGACTAGAATTGCAAAAGTTTTTTAATTTTTGTGCTGCGCATTTACCAGTTAGGCTAGATATAGAGAAGAAATTCCTGATTTCTTATTTTCGACAACCATGTCAAAAATAGGAAATACGGGAATTTCGTCTCCATATCAAGCCAAAATGGCCGATTATCGGCCATTATTTTTTTAATATGCGTAATATCTGGAAAACCAGACCAGATAGCTGACCATTACTATCGAACAAAATGTGCAGTTTCAGGTAGGGATATACCTTGAAAAAAATCAACTTGATCAAATTTAAAATGGCCGACCTGCGGCCAATTCTGATCGACAAATTTTCTTGTTAACGCGATTCACTCAACATTTATTTTGTATCGGACCAAAATTTTTGCCATATACATGAATCCATTTCACTATTAGTTCGGATGAGTTCGAAATTAGGCTAGATTCGGACAGAAACTTGGTCATGACGGCCAAAGTGGCCAATTATCGGCCATTATTTTTTTAATATGCGTAATATCTAGAAAACTCTACCAGATAGCTAGACCATTACTATAAAACAAAATGTGTAGTTTCAGGTAGGGATATGCTCTGATAAATTTCAACTTGCTCAAATTAAAAATGGCAGATTATCGGCCATAATTAACTTTAATATGCCTGATACCGGACAAGCCGTGCCAGATTATATATGCTATAACCTTCAAAATTGGCATAATTTGGAAAACTATGATGATAAAAGTTATTTGTACACTTCTTACACTTGTCAGATCCAAAAAATAATATGATTTTAAAGTTTTTAAGTGCCGGACATTCGCTCCACCAAGGAGATAAGATACACATTTTAATTGCGGGTCAATGTTTTTTACGTCGGCACTGGATCCAGTTTTAATTATGAGGGCCTACTGTGTAGCCCAGTCAACACAATTCATTGGCCCACTGTTGGTTCAATCACGGGCCACGGTCTGCAACTCTGACCCACCAATAAACCATCATTACCACTGTTTTAATGTCGGCAAAGCGCTTGAAATGTCGGGCCGTCACCAGAACAGCAGTCAGCCAGTACTACCCATCATGACCGATAAGTTCAGACTGACCGTGCAGGCCATCTCAAGTGAGAGAGTAATCCCAAACACTCCAGCAACATTGGCTCAATGCTACCAGGCAGACAAGGGCAGTGATTTCTAGACCAGCAACCCTTGACACCTTAGTTATAGCCTATTAGGCTAAAAATCTTTCCTTTTTCAAGGTCTAAGCCAAAACTTTGGCGGATGCCTATTGTCGTCATCAGGCTCGTCCGTCCGCCCGCCCGTCCGTCCGTCCGTCCGTCTGTCGCCACTTTTAGCACTATAACTTGTTTCGCGTAACTGGAATGAACATTAAACTTTACATACAGGTTAATCATGACGTAAGCTTGACAAATTTCACATTTGACCTTTATGTGACCCCTATGACCTTGACTTTTTTCCGATCGACAACTTTTTTCGTTAACGCGATTCACTCATTATTTTTTCATGTATCGCTCTAAAATGTATACCATACATTAATTTCACTAATAGCTCGATGAGTTCGAAATTGGGCAAGATTCGGATAGAAATTAGGTCATGGCGACCAAAATGGCCGATTATCGGCCATTATTTGCGTAATGCGTAATATGCGTAATATCTTGAAGACCAGCCCAGATAGCTGACCATTACTAATAAACAGTTTCAGGTAGAGATATACCATAAAAAAATTCAACTTGATCCAATTCAAAATGGCCGACCAGCGGCCAATTTTGATCGACAAATTTTCTCGTTATCGCGATTCACTCAACATTTTTTTATGTATCGCTTTAAAATTTATACCATAATTATATTTTTTGTGGAATAACGCCACATCAATCACCAACACAGAATCTACAATTCGAATAGATACATTTTTTTGACTAGCTGAGCTGCCATGCTTGACGTGTATAATAGAAATGTGTCAGCTTCTTTTCGCTGATATAATTTGGTGGTGACTCGCAGAACCTTTCCTGAAGGTACATCCCCTTTTGAAGGTACATAATTTTTTTAAGTACTCAGCTAAAAGTGCGAACAGCGCCACTTTGTTTTAAGTGAAACACATGTATTAGATCTGTTTTACGACATTTTGTCCTATTGTAATCTATCGCTTTTCTAATTTGCTGTGACTTTAGTATTTTCATATAATGGCTATCACATTTATCTGATGAATCTCCACCATGTATTGAGTTGGACTTTGTTTGATGAACATGTTTGCGGCACATGTCATACAGAGTGCAAAGTTTCAACACAGGAGTCAGAGTTGACTCTGTACTGTTGTCTTTAAAAAAAATGATACACCAATTCACCTAGGGTTATAGATTCAGCATAATGTTAATCACATTGAGCTTCTTTCACATTTTCGTCAGATATCGTTCTTCCTTCCAAAGTGTAGTGAGACAAGGAAAATGACAGACTGCACCGAAAGCCCGAATTATATCAGCAATTGTCAGTTTGGTGAGGATTGAAGAGTGTCGCAGAGTGTGAGCAAATGTTGGCATCGTAGAAAAACGTAAATAGATTTATGAGTGTCTGAAAAATTCTTGTGCTGTGCACTTACCAGTTAGGCTAGATATAGAGATGAAATTCCCGTATGTCTTATTTTTGACATGGTTGTCAATAATTAGAAATCAGGAATTTCGTCTCTATATCTAGCCTAACTGGTGAATGAGCAGCACAAAAATTAAAAAACTTTAGCAGTTCTAGTCTATATGGACATGTTTCCATCATATGGTCATAATTATAAGCCAAAATAAAATCATCGATTTTTTTTATGATTTTAGCCCTGGGCATGTCCCTTTAAATGAAATAAAAAAGGCCAGAAATGGTTTTTACGACAACAATAACTATATAACCGTCAGTAGGATGAATGGTGAACACCAATCGATAAATTCCCATATGATTATATGTGGGCTATGCCCAAATATATTGAGTTTTCAACGAAACTTTAAACTTATTATTCTTGGCACGTTTTTGTAAGACGCTATTTCTCCCTGAGTTTTTATCTAATCAACAAATTTTGCCACTACATTCCCAGAGTAGTGCTATGACTTTTCTAAGTCATCCAACATGTTCTTCCGGATTTACCCATGATTTCATGGATCACTATACTCTTGAATGACAAAAGGCAATTTCTGCTTACTTGTAAAGTGAGCACATACTGCACTATGCTGCTCTTCAAATGCAAAAGGCAATATCTGCTTACTTGTAAAATGAGCAGGTACTGCCTTTTGGCTTGCACGGCAGTAGGCCTATAATAGGGTCCAATGCTGGTTCAATAGTGTACACGTCGGGTAATTCTCCATTCTCCATTCATTGTCAGGATGGTGAACAGGGTGCCCCTATGTCCAGACTGACTCCACCCTTTAGTCTCTAGATTTGATAATAAAAATACATTTATCCAATGTTTCAATTTCAGGCCAGCGTCGCAGACAGTGGCCCAGTTTTAATAAACCAATATTGTGTATTAGGTATGGACAGTGGGAACATTAAAATAACAGTTGCTATTCTATTCAAACACAAAACGTTGAATCAATGTTGTTTTAATGCTGGGCTAGCGTCGCGGATAGTGATACAACATTAAGTCAACAGAGAGACAAGTCAATGTGTGTACTGGGCACTCTGAATGCGATTTGACAAACACATATTTATATATATATCTATTTGAAAGTGCAAAAGCTCAGTGGGGACTTCTGAAATTTGAAGCCCGAAGTCTGAAGTCTAAAATTCCAGTTCAGAATGGCTGCCAAAAAACTCATACGCGAAATTCCAATCAATCTGTCATAATAAAAATAACCCAATAAAATTCAAAATGGCCGCCACAAAAACGCATAAAACCAAGCCCAAATATTATTGTTACTTGAAAAGTCACAATTCATGTCTAGTTATAATTAATGTTGAATAAAAAACGAAATAAATAATGTTTTGTTATTTTATTTTAACTTTTAAGTCTTCTATAAGAAAATGAGAAAATACGGATTTGGATCACTTTACTTTTAGGCTATACACTGATTATTCTCTTTGCCAAATCAATGTGTCTGTAGGTCTTTTATAAACGGTATAAACTCCTGTCAAAGCTGTTGTAATCTGCGCTAAAATCATCCCTCCCCAGCGGTCTTTATACAGCCCAACCATGCACACGATAGGACTATTGATCATAGGCCTACATTACTTCATTTCACAATTCAGAAGACATAATATGGTGGTAGCCTCCAAAATATGTAAAAATACTGTGTAACCCTTTAAGGCCTAGCTTACATATCCAAAGTTAAAATAATAGCCGGAACAGATAGTGATTATCAGATTTTCGTGTTCAAAGCGTACCACTGACCATGACATTGACCTTGACAATTGAAAATTACATTTTGTGTTTTCTCTACTATGTGCATGATATACACGCTTCGCTAAATTTAACAAATACTCATTAATTTTCAATATATGAGAAATGGGAGAGGAGCATCGATTTTTTATGGCGGCCATATTGGAATAGCTCAAAAATAGTATCCCGGTCAAAAAAATTGGGGGGACGTATGCCATGATATTTACTATCCTAAACTATCTGTGTGCCAAATTTGACACTTGTATCCATTTTGGAAACACATTGGCTATTTTTGAAGGCTTATCAACCCCACTAGCATGTCCAAAATAAAAAAAACACGTGATTTCATCATGTGGTCATATTAAAAAGCCAAAATAAAAATATTGAATTAAGATTTTAGCCTGATTGTGCTGCTATAATTTACTTTCTACAAAGAATAGTGTATTTGTCTTTCCTATCGAACCGTCCTTATTTATAACTACTTTGTGTGTCGTATATATATATATTGTGATTGTATGTTATCTGTTTGTATTGGATACCCCCTTGACTAGTGCTAGCAGTGCTTCTTGGGCAATCCAAGGAAAATACATATGTTTACATAGCAATACATACATACACTATTCTTGTTTTGATATAGCAAATCATGACATTTGGACATTCTTAAATCTGTCATTACTTCAATATATATATATATATATATATATATTAAATTTGCTTATTTTAGTCAGACAATATTCGTTACATTATATGTATCAATATATAAACATATAAAATAATACAGAAATATAGGCAACCATTGACATTTTATGCATATGGCTACATAGTGACATCTTATTGAATAAATAGCATAGTAGAACGTCACAAGGGGGTGGCGTGTAAAAAATTTAATAGCCTGGTATACCATTCTCTATAAATTAAATATAAAATAAGACATAGTGCCATTCACCAAACATTATCTGAACGAGCTGTATCCCGCTTTTCACCCACTTGAAGTTGTGGATCTCGCCAGCAAAACACAGCTTCAAGTGGGTGATTTTTTTTAATTTAGGGCTTTAAGAATTATTCTATAAAACTTCAATTGGGTGAAAAATACTCATATTGGCTTATTTTGAGACATGTTTAAACACGCCTTTCATTACCACTAACAGTTATTTGATTGCCTAATGGAACATATATTCAAACGATTAGTGTCGTGACCAGCGGTGAAAGTGTTAAAAGTAGATATCTTGCTAACATAAACAGTTGGGCAAGAATATGTGCTATTAACACTTTCAGCGCGGGGACCGTATTTATACGTCAGAATCTGCAGAATCTGACGCACTGAAAGAATTAAAATATTTATAATGGCCGTAGACCCATGACATAGGTATTCAAATGAACCGGGAAGAGCTAACGAGGACATTTATATTGACTTGAAATTGAAAATAACCCTTTGTTCTCCACGGTTTATAAAACAATAATTCAGAGTTGTAAAAGTCACCACAGGTAACCATTTTTACTGGATGCGAGCATTGACCTAATTATTGGCTGCATTGTCCGTCAGAGCGACATTCCGTATCTCTCCATGTGTTTCTTAATAATAAGACTCTTGCATCCTTCTAGAACCTTCCTCGTCGTGTCCGTGTCCACTGCGCATGTGTAGTAATACTCGCACGTGTGGTAGTCGTGCCATCTAGCGTCGCGCTGTTGAGTTACTGGCGCCTGCGTTAATTCCTGAAATAGCAAAAGGCGATTAGAAATGTTCAAAATATTGTAGGAGGACACCATTCAATCACCGCGAGGGGGGGGGATTATTTTTTAATAAATATTTTCGGACTAAATTCTTGTCAAAAAATAACTGTCTGAAAGAAATCTGAAAAAATATTTAACTCCATAACGAACTTGAAATAAACAATTTTAAATATAAGCATAGGGCAACATCATGTAATGACCCTTGAAAAATGTCCCGGTCAATACTAACTAGGCCAAGTTTTGGATCAAACTTTGTAAGCAAAAATATACCTAAATATATAATTGTTATTCATCACTAATCTATAATGTTTTATGTTTTGCAGAAAACAGCAGCTCGATACACTTTTTGCTGTTAACTCTTTCAAGCCTGTATTTACCATTGTCATCTTTATCCACTACAAGTCGAGAATTGCTGTCGCAATTCTCGACTTACAGTGGATAAAATGACTTAAAGTGAGTAAAAAATTAAAGAAAATTAGCTTGTATTGGTAACAGTTTCGTGACATTTTTATTCCTCAAAACCCGTAGCTGTAGGAAAATTAAGTCCGTATTAAAGGATGTAAAATGATGCTTTCATGCATCGTGTTTATAGGGCCAACCCTTACAGCGCGGGGGTCGACTTATACGTTTGTGGACGTCAGATTCTGACGTCTAAAGTCGATCCCCGCACTGTAAGAATAAAAGTCTTTGTAATGGCCGTAGACCCATAGGTATTCAAATAAATCGGAAAGAGCTAACTGAGACATTTATGATGCTTCCAAATTGAGAAACCCCTTTGGTCTCCATGGTTTATACGACAATATTCCAGTGCTTTAATGCTTAACTCTTTAACCGCCAAATTATTCAATCTGAATTTTCACCCACTTGAAGTTGTGTCTCGCTGACGCGATCCACAACTTCAAGTAAGTGAAAATTATTCAGATTTGACAAAATGGAGGTCAACTGTTTTTGCTGATTGATGTCAAATTTTATCTTTAACATGTGTAAAAGGTGGTACTTAATGTGCTAATAAAAAAATGAAAATCCGAATATATGCGGCACCGGCGGTTAAAGGGTTAAACTTACCACGAAGAATCTCTTGATGAACACAGCCGTACGTAGCACCTCTTCTTGTATGTGTGCGTGTGGAGCAGCCAGCCGAGCGTCCTCATTTGTCTGGGGGTCATCAGAACGGGCCCCCAAGCAGGCACAGAACGGAATTTCCACGTGGAATCCACGTCGGTGACGTGTATTACACGTGTAATCCACGTCGGCGACGTGTATTCCACGTGGACATGCCGTTCCGTTCCTGTTGGGGGATTGTGAAGGGAAAGCCTGGACAAACGCACGCTTTTCACTGTCTGTCAAGAATAAGAAAATAATAATCACACAGCAAAATATTTTCCAAATGTCCAGAATTTTGTGGGGTTTTTTCAAAATTGAAGTTCACATCACTATACGCCCACTAAACTATATCACACGATTCATTAAAGCATCATTTTACATCTTTAAAAACAGACTTAATTTTCCTACAGCCAAGGGTTTTAGAACGAAAATTCCCATTAAGCTGGTTTACCAATACATGGCAATTTTCTTTAATTTTTAAACTACAAAAATTATTTTCATCCACTACAAGTCGAGAATTGCGACAGCAATTCGCGGCGTGTAGTGGATGAAGATGACAATGGCAAACTCAGGCTTGAAAGGCTTAATGATACCTTCTGAAAACCACTGTTATGAAGATATGATACTGCATTAGCCTGAACGTTGAAATTTTAACAACAATAAAATAATAATAATAATTATGTCTCTGCATTCATACATGTACAACACCGTGATTTCGTTGTAAATGGTAAAAATTGGTATGTTTGTTATTCTTTTATTCAAGTAGCACTTTCACCACGACAATTTACAATATTCACTCATTCACTACATTGTAGTTACCTCTTATTTTGCCAAAGGAATGATACTGCTGTAGTAATTGATAATACGGGTGTTTCTTGTCCACTGAATCGACGAAGTCTCTGAAGGATTTACCATTGGATATTTTTTCTTCCAGAATGTCTATTTTATTAATAAATATTATGATCGACACACACCGTAACCACCTGAAATAAAAATAGACGAAAATGCACATAATGACAAAAATAATCTTATATTATCATGATCATAACAAACCGACAGCATAGCTGACAAATTGACGACCATTAGATTTGGCCACAAACTTGGCAAGTGGTACTAGCGCTGCAAATTCATTCAAGCAAAATATGGACAACACAAACCAATCAATGTGTTTATAATATATATCATCACTCGTGGCTAAATGAATGAATGAAAGAATAAATCTATGTGGCTTTAGGCCAAGTTTGTCCACAAACATGCTACACTGGGCCAGGAGAACCTCCTGAGGATGATTATATGAGTGAGATGACACTGCTCGGCCTCAGACCGCCAGGGCTGGAATTTCGGATCCTGTGTCTGGCACAGGATTCGAAATTCCAGCCCTGGCAGTCTGAGGCCAAGCACGCTACCTATCGGCCTGAGTGTCAAATCCACGAGCTCCGCACGACAAGCATTCGGCGTAACCACCATGACGGCCCCCGCCCTTTCAATCATGGTATACTTTCTCCATTTTTTAACCTTTTTAACCCTTAAGGCGCTGATTTTTTTGTATAACCATGGAGACCAAAGGTTTTTCTCGATTTGAAATCATCATAAATGTCTTAGTTAGCTCTTTCCCCATCATTTGAATACCTAAATGTTATGTGTCTACGGCCACTACAAATATATTCTTACAGTGCGGGGATCGACTTTGGACGTCAGAATCTGACGTCTACATACGCCAAGTTCACGTCTAAAGACGATCCCCGAGTTGTTAGGGTTAATATATATATAATACTTATATCGTCCAGCAATACACTAGGCTTTAACCCTTTCAAGCCTGAATTTACCATGGTCATCTTCATCCACAACAAGCCGCGAATTGCTGTCGCGATTCGCGACTTGTAGTGAATGAAGATGACCTACAGTGGGTGACAAATGCAAAAAGATAGTGCTATTTTTAAGACAGTCCTACGAAAATTGTCACTCTAAAACCACTAGTTGTAGGAAATTAAGTAATTTTTCAGAGATGCAAGATGATGCTTTGAGGCATCGTGAGGACTTAAAGGGTTAAAAGAAAACATCTTCCGCTGGAATTTACCTGCTATTCCATACTTTCTCAAACGTTTCGGCCGCGTCCAATAACCGAAAAGTAGACGAATCCTCGCGCATTACCAAGTCAAAATTCCCAGCATCCACTAAAAACAAGATGGCCGTACACATGTCAAACCCCTGAATCCACTTCTGTCGCTCCCCTTTTTGTCCTCCTACGTCGTAAACCCTGCAAAACAAATAGGGTCCGGTTAGCCCGAGTGGCTGAAACAGGTTTCAGCCACAGATTTACCGCGTACAAAATCGTGGGACATTTCTTTGGACTGTCATGTCGAAAAATATCGGGGAGTAATCAGGTCAAAAATTTATTTTTTTGAATCAGTGACATTTCAGTTCCATGCCCGCATGCTTAGCTCAGAGGTCGCACAGTTAATAAAAAGTTACGGACATTTTTCGGACCATGTGGTCGGGATCGCTCTCAGTCACCGCCATGTTGGATTTTTTGAGTAAAGCAAATACATCCTTACACGGACTCGGAGAGGACGACACGGCAATGGTTCGATAGCCTGGTAGGTGTTTACATAACACTAAGTCCAGATCTATTTTTATAATGAAACTAGTGGGAATAGCGCAAACTTGGAATTCCTATTCGAGAAGCACACATAATATCCACGAAACAGAAGATATCTGTCTGTACTTTGCCTTGTGATTCTTTAATTGCCAGTCGATAGTTACAGTTTTCATTCTTGTAGGATAATTAGGTTTTTACGTTCATTGTAATGAGCGCTATTCACAGATTTTGACAAAATTATTAATATTCTCCAGGATATTTATATAAAAGTTTCAGACAATATCCAAGTAAAATATGTGGGTCGTTATGCTTCATTGAACCATAATATTTACATTTCGACAGACGCCACTCCTGTGGATGTAGACCATGCGTACCACTTCAATATTTAGGCATATACACATCCTACTTTGATACCACTGGATAGTATCATTCAGCCATATGCATGTTATGCATACGACAATGATTCATATTTTTCAGTACCAAAACACATTGAGCCGTCTTTGTAGTCCAGTATCCACATATGCGATAGCTCAATAAAATGGTCTGACCGGACACGGCTTCATATACCTTTTAATGCTTTTTTTTGTTTGCTTGGACCCCTTACTTGTCTGCTCTGCAAAATTCCCCGCGAAAAAAATTATTAACGCTTTTGCACGCGAGCCGTACAAATTTTGTCCGAAAAAATATGTTTGCATTTTTGTCATAGAAATAATATTTGAAAATTTCTATATGGGATTTATAGCAGACCTACATTACATATTTAAATACATAATTAAAACCATAAATTCACAAAATTGCATGGGGATAATAAACAAATCTTCATTTTTTAGTAGTTTTGGGTGGGGTTTTTCGCGTTTTTTTGCAATGTGTACAATATTTTAAGTTTTTAATGGAAAAACTGAATTTATTTCATTTACGTATATAGCCATCTTCAGTGTTTATAGGTGGAAAGGACTTCCTATACTTTTTAATGCAATTTTTCTGTTAGCTTGGACCCTTGGGAGGTAAGTTTGTCACCTCGAAAATTTTGGACTATTGTGCACAGTCAGATAAAAATCAAATTGTGAGGAGTGGCTAAGTTATTAGGATATGAGCTTCTTCATTGGGATAATCTAATTTAATATTAAAGGTGATCTATCACCCCTTATATAGTATGAAAAATTTTGTGACAAATAAATCAAAATTGCTACAAGATGGGGCACAAGTGTTTCCTTATATGGGGTGATTGGCTATCATGTGACCCTCTGAGATGGTCACATGATAGCCAATCACCCCATATAAGGACATAATTATTCATACCATATAAGGGGTGATAGATCACCTTTAAAAACACTAAAATGTCAGTATAATCATTGTGTACCGTTTTAAAATCTGAGATACAATATTTAATAATAAATCATTTTACCATTCAAAATGGCATTACCTAAAAGGTACCGCTGATCGGCCGTCGGGAACTTTAAATTCAATTTTCTGTATGTTGTTTGTGATAATTCGACAACGTAAAATATCCTACAAAAATAATAAACATACTTTATAATAAAATAATAATAAAAATACATTATGCTGTTTTAATAAACCAGTGAATATGTCTTTATTAGGATACAAATATAAATAAATAATACTATAAATAAATAAAATAATACTATATACACTAACATTAATGTATACACTAAAACTAACAATTAATAATTTATAAACTATAGAAAAATTAATCACAATATGCCTACACTCTGTCAGCATGTCTTGTCATGTAATAACCCTTATCCTGCTAAATTAAATAATTTAAATGTTCAGCCACTTGAAGTTGTGTCTCGCTACAGCGACCCATAACTACAAGTGGTTGAAAATGACTCATCTTCGTTTAATTTGAGACAAAACATTTGCAAATCTTGATGTATAAACACCCATTTCATTCTCAATAGCAGTGATTAAAAACGAAATTGATCAGCAGGATAAGGGTTAATTGACCCTTTAAGCCCTCATGATGCATTAAAGCATCATTTTACATCCCTGAAAACAGACCTAATTTCCTAAAACTGGGGGTTTTAGAGTGGATATTTCTATGAAATTGGTTTACCAATACTTAACAATTTTCTTTAATTTTTCACCTACTTCAAATCATCTTCATCCACTACAAGTCGAGAATTGCGACAGCAATTCGCGGCTTGTAGTAGATGAAGATGACAATGGTAAATTCAGGCTTCAAATGGTTAAATTATGACATGTTTGGCCCTTCATCACCACAACGGCTGGAATTAAGGACGACGTGATCTGAAGTACCGCCTACCATAGCATAGGTGTCTAGAACAACACTTTGAAATTTAGGACCGGGTTCATAAGAGTTTTAGGCCTAGCTATCAACGGAGTTAAAGAAACATTATTTACCATGTCATAAATCTTGCCATAGCAAACGTTTGAAGCTGTGTTGTATATGTAAAAAAGCTTTTCATCAGTCCAAAACCGAAAAAAACGAGTAATGTTATTATTATGTTATTATTCTAGGTTTATCATAGACCCATTTCAGCAAAGTGTTATATCGTTATTTTAATAATGTTGAGACTAACCTGATCTGACGGTATGTAATCGTTCGTTTTCAATATATCCACGCGATCTAACAAACTTAACACAAAAATATAGGGTCTTTGTAAAATTAGGCTTATTCTAGCGCAGCACGACCAATCTTGTATATAATATTATAATGATATAATGTTATGTTTTTTGTATTTGTATTAAAAAATTATACGTACTAGTCAAAAGCTAAATACCATAAGTACGGTCTTAATTAAACAAAGACAAATCCCTAGAATTTCATCAAACACTTATGGCAAACAGTCAGTACTGATTTACAAAATATTTAAAAAATATAATAATAACATTTATAAGCAAGGATAATCGTGAATAAGCTTACCATATTTTCCTAAATGTTTACATGTTTCACTAACATCAAACAATCCAGACTCATAAATAAAAAGACAAAAATAATATGTTTTTTTAAATGTTCGAACGAATAAGGGTTCGACGGCCGTTTATCCTTTAGTATTTTAGAAACCACTCACTACCTCATAAATACCCACTATTTAGCGCTATCTATCAGCTGGTATTGAGTGGAGCATCTAAAGCAGGCCTGGACACCATCATCTTCCCATAATGTCTTAACGTGCTGATAAAACTCCTGAAAGAGAAAAGCCTCTTAATGTACGTGGAATACAATTTTGCGATTGCATTTTTATGTAACAAATCCATGTGATTAAAATTATATTTTGCACCGAGCAAACACAAAACATCCGCATAACATTTGTACAACGCCGGCCCAACGTCTTCGACGTTGTTCCAACATTGTACAAATGTCATACAAATGTTTTGTGCTTGCTGGACACATGGTTTGTATTCTAAGGTGATCACAGAGCAGTTGAAAATCAGTTAAAGATAAGTTAAAGACCTCAATTAAATTAAATGAATGGGGTTCCAGGCCACCTTTGTGCACATGTAGGCTAAACTGGGCCAGGGGAAACCTCCAGATGATGGTGAGATGACAGTGCCCTCCTGACACAGAATTCGGAATTCGAGTCCTGGCGTTCTGAGGGCGAGCACGCTACCTCTCGGTCACGGAGGTTCCCCACAATATTGAATCTTTACGAATGAGCGGGGAAGAAACTGTTTGAAACTTGAATGCCAAAGCGAGGTTCGAACCCGCGATCTCCGACTTTCCAAGCAGGCAGCTTTAACCATTGCACCAGGGCCACCGCCCTATCTCAGAACAGTGTTCAACTTATAAAGGATGATAAGCGCCACCTGGTGAATAACTGTAATTATAACTACGTCTGTGAATGGTACAGTTTGGTAAGTATAACGCCCAAATATAACAGCTGTGCAATTACATGTACCATGATTATGATTTATTAGCTCATAAAAAGAAGGTTATGGTTTTGGTGGTGTTTGCTAGTTTGTATGTCTGTTTATATGTCCGTTTGTTTGTCTGTCCGCAGGATTACAAAGTGATGGGCGGATTTGCAAGAAACTTTTACGAGAGGTGTGTCTCGGGCCAAAGAACAATCCGTTAATTTTTCGGGATGATCCGAATTACGATCCGGATCGTGCGGCGGCTGGTTGCAGTCTCTGACCGACTTGACTAATAACTTAAAACCATCTTAGAATAATTATGGCCGTTACTATTTTTGTTATAAGTTTGTGACAGATTTTGTGTGACATGTACGTTATTTTCTTTGAGCAACCTTGAAATCATTTTTAAGAAATGCTGTGCTTTGTTTGTAGATCTCAAGTGGGATATAACAAGCAACCCGTCAGTGCTCGCAAGCCAACACATAACAAACCAATGCGTATGTTTAACTACATAACAAACACAAAAGATTTTGTACAACATTTGTACAGCGTCGGCCCAGCGTCTTCGACGCTGGTCCAGCATTGTACAAATGTTTCGTGTAGTGCTAGCCTCACCTGAGGATATTCGCTATCCGGGACAGTGGCATGTGTCATAATGTACTCTGCTGACTTGGCGCTTTCTGGATCCTGGAATTGGATAGTTAGACAGTCCATGGCTCCCAGAATACTCTGTAAAATATTGACATACACCAGGGACAGTAATTATTACGATAGTGATTTTTTTATAATGATAATGAATCAACATAATTATAACATTATGCTCTCTATGTGAAATCGAGTTATCCTTTCTATTGACTTTTCAATTTAATAAAACTTTCATTCACTGTATGACATTGAATGAAAATTAACCAATTGTGTAACCCTTACAACGTAGAAATATTTTTGCAAAAACCATGGAGACCGAAGGGTTTTTTTCAATTTAAAATCCTCATAAAGGTCTTAGTTAGCTCTTTCTGGTTCATTTGAATACCTATGTTATGGGTCTACAGCCATTAAAAAAAAATTTCTCAGTGCAAGGGACCGTTTTTATACGTCAGAATCTGACGTCTATGGACGTCAGATTCTGACGTATAAATTACGGTCCTCGCGCTGAAAGTGTTAATAGCACATATTATATAATATACGCGTGACTGAAAATTTCAATCGAACAGCTCAGAGCTTATTATAGGCCTATAGGTTGAACAAAGAGGTAATTCAATTTGGTGGACGTATACTTTTTTATACATAGAAATAATTGTTTTGTCATTTGAAGATGGAAATCGAGGCAGCACTTCCAGATTTAAATGATTGAAAAAAAATTCTAACAATGTATTCAGAAGGACAAATTACTTTGATATTTTTTCATTTATTTGAAGCGGAATTTAATCACGCAATTCCAGCTCAAAAAGAATGAAAAAACATCCGTTTTAGTAAATCCATGATTGATGGAAATTGGAATGGTAGACTTACCAAGATGGCGTCTCTGAGGTTCTTCCTGATGTGCGGAATGTTCTGGCATCTCTCCCTATAACAGAAAAACAGCTAGATCATGTGAAACTCAATGACCTTGACCTCCTTTGTTTTCACCGAGCTGGCTAATACAATGAAGTATGGGGGAGGGGTCTCATATAACCTTGTTTTCGCCGAGTGACGTCACTGCGTTTCACAGAATGAAGTATGGGGGAGGGGGTGTTATATAACCTTATTTTCACCGAGTGACGTCACTGCGTTTCACAGAATTACTCCCAGCGAATTAATTGTGGTCGTCACATGACAATAAAACTCTGGGACAGAAACAAATAACATTAATTGTTAAATCTTTCTCGTGAAAAAACTGTTAGCGACAGGTGGAATAATATATTTGAAGCACTCAGATTAATGGATTCTCAACGCTTTATCTGATATTTTAGCATACCTCGTCGCCTTGGAATTGGAAGGGTGCATCTATGACAGGGAGAGACACCCTTTCACTTCTAGAAATTAATAGAATATCATACTTTTGTTTGTTATAATTGTTGTTTTGTCATTTTCCAAACATTTCTAAAAATTTAAGTTACAAAATATTTTATATATTATGAAAAATTACCCCCCCTAGTTAAATATGAGATACATATACGAGTATATAATAATTTTATTACCGTATCCCCGCGCATAAACGTGCATACACTTTGAAGTGGAAATCGATTGTTTTAGCCAAAAATATTCTTCTTTGTTTATAAGTGCATGCACTTATATTCGAATACCACGTGCATGCAGTAATATTCAAAAATTATTACGCGAACCACTGTGTAACTCAAGACATTATACTGCAGGTGAGAATAATATCGATATGTGTTGACTTAAAGAAATCTTTACTCGTATATATGTCCATATTTTTTTTTAAACATGTTGATTGTAAAAACAAACTACATAATTATTTTTATTTATAAACAGGTACATATTATATTAGGGCTATCATAAGATAGATATGCGCCGACAGTTCAAGTCGTCAAAGCGATATTGTATGGGTGTGATAGCTGAATAGCGGGTGTGATATGACAGTTCAGGTAGTGTCAACACCTATTGCATTTGAAGAAATTTAAAATTGTTTTTATGCTCGAATATAACTGCTCTTATTTTCGAAAAATAAGTGAGTCTTCAAATATAAGTGCATGCACGTTAATGCGCGGGGATACGGTAGTAACATACATAATAATTTGCGCATTGTTCGTTCGTTTCCCAGCAAACACGATACATTGACCTAATGTTGGGTAAATGTTGGGCCAACGTCGTAGACGGCAGGCCAACATTGACCCAACATTTGGTTTAATGTCTCCTGCTCGTTCGTTTGGCTGCAGCACATTGAGCCCAAGCAGTATGTTCACAGTTATGCAAAATTTAATGTCGTACTTCACCATCCAACCATGGATGATTGTAACCAACCTCCATGACCTTTGCGCCTTGTTTTTTTGGCACCTGATAACAATTTTTCGTCTCGAAGTTTTTTCTTGTGATGTAGTGCCTAACTGATTGAAAAAAAATTCAACATTTGTTGAAATATTTAAAAATATAACTTTGTGACACTGAATCCATTATTGGTATCAATAATGTAATTTTAGGCATAAACTCAATACCCGAGTATATCCGGGCTAAAACATGCAGAAAAAGAGAAACCCTGTAGCTTTTCACAAAAATAACCTGAAGTGGGAAGGGTTAATAACTTTAACGGATCGGAACGGTTGGATTTATTATTTTAATATAAAATGTCCTATATACAACATATTCAAAATTGGATAACTTTATATTTGAGCCATTCATTTCTTATCGAGCAGGAAGCGTTTGTTTTGATAGATTATAAGATGAGAACTATAGTTCCTGAATAAACAACGTACTAATCTAAGTGTGGTGGCATTCCGAGTATGGTGTACCTGAGATATGAGATATGAGATATGAGGTAATTAATGAGATCAAATAGCTCTTTATCATTATTCTGCGCGTCTCCTTTTGCAATTGAGTATTCTATGTTTGTCCAGTTAGGTAGTATACTTGGCGCACAGTTCAACAATTAATACGAAAAATGTGAGCCTTAATTTAAATTTTAGAACCCCAGTAAACAGGTAAAAGTCCGGGAATTTTGATCAGCCTGTCCCGGTGAAGATGAAAAAACGGTGAGCCAACAATAAAACAACATTGGGTGAACGTATGAACGTGTGTATATATGTGTTGACAGTTTAGCAGTAGGTCGTGCTAAATCAAGGATGTTACGTAATACCAGAAATAGATAAGTTTTAAAGGGACTGGCCCAGGCTAAAATCATCAAAAAATCGGTGATTTTATTTCGGGTTCTTAATATGACCATATGATGTAAACATGTACATAGACTAGAACTGCAATTTTTTATAATTTTTGTGCTGCGCATTCACCAGTTAAGCTAGATATAGAGACGAAATTCCCGCATTTCCTATTTTTGACATGGTTGTCAATAATTAGAAATCAGGAATTTTGTCTCTATATCTAGCCTAACTGGTGAATGCGCAGCACAAAAATTTTAAAAAATTGCAGTTCTAGTCTATGTACATGTTTACATCATATGGTCATATTAAGAACCCGAAATAAAATCACCGATTTTTTGGTGATTTTATCCTGGGCCAGTCCCTTTAACTATTTCTGGTAATACGTGATATCTAAAAATAGAAACAATAACCTCTTGAAGCTATGATATCGACTTTTCCATTGACTTGTTGCCTTCATAATATATGATCTATTCTTGATGTAGTTCAAATACTAGGGTATCCTGGCATGGCAATCAAGTAAGCCTACTTGACAGGGCAGGGGCCGTATTCTCGTACAAGTTACGATATATCGTAGGCTTCTGATTGGTCGAGATGGCCATCTCGACCAATCAGAAGCCTACGATATATCGTAACTTGTACGAGAATACGGGCCCTGACATGTACTTACGCATTCGTGTAACCGTTGATGTGTATAATTTTCATTTGTTTGGTCATCGTACTTTTTCCAGATTCGGCAGTGCCTGCAAAAACAACCGTTAGAATGATAATAGCACAAAATAAACATCGTCAACGGCTACTTTTAAACGATCAGGTCCTTCAATACTGTCAAAAGGCAGTATCTGCTTACTTGTAAAGTAAGCAAATACTACCTTTTGACTTCGCAAAGCAGAATATCTTAGCGTACTGAAAACCACGTTCTCACTTTTTCCATATAAATTCAGATGTCAACTATGCTGTATTACTGTCATTCCTTGAAAATGGGACTTTTTAATTAGAAATTAACATGATTGACTAAAAATAACCTACATTTAAAACTAAGACCCTTTAGGCCTATATAACGATAACTTTTTATGATATCTCCACTTTCACAGCTGTTAAGTACAGTAACTGCTACAAAGCGAAACTGCAGAATTGTAAGCAGATTCGGCCTTTGGCTTTAGCACGGCAGAAAAACTGGTCAATTTTTTTCTTTCGAAATAGCAACATTGAAACCTTTAACTGCCCAGGAACTGATATTATATTTTCATTAGATGTGAGTTGCTGTCAATTTTATATAAAACCTGAGCGTACCACATTGTATATCGAATTAACCCTTTCAGCGCGGGGATCGACTTTAGTCGTCAGAATCTGACGTCTGTAGACGTCAGATTCTGACGACTAAAGTCGATCCCCGCACTGTAAGAGTAAAATATTTATAATTGTTGTAGACCCATAACATAGGTATTCAAATGAATCAGAAAGAGACAACTAGGACATCTATGATGTTTTCAAATTCAAAAGAACCCTTTGGTCTACATGGTTTGTACCGAGAAAAATCAGCCCTTTAAGGGTTAAAGCTCAAGCTCCGAGCGTATTGCATTTATTGGGTATATTTTAACCCTTACACCGCAAAGCACGACAATAGTCTTAACCCACACCTCACGACGCATTAAAGCATCATTTTACATCCCTGAAAACAGAATTAATTTTCTTACAACTAAGAGTTTTAGAATGAAAATTTCCAATAAACTGGTTTACCAATACATGGCGATTTTCTTCAATTTTTTTCAACCACTTCAAATCAACTCCATCCACTACACGTCGAGAATTGCGACAGCAATTCGCGGCTTGTAGTGGATGAAAATGGCAATAGTAAATTCAGGCTTAAAAGGGTTGAAGTTAAAGTTGATACTATGTTTATAGTCCCAGAGCTAGGGGGGTTTTATTTGTGTTGAAAGGTCCATACGATCCAAGAGTTCCACCTATAGTGAAATTTTCTCAGGAATCCGAATCTGCGCGTCTTACAAAAATCATCCTGTCCAAAAGTACCGTAAAAACCCTTAAAACACTAGTACCGTCAAAATCGCAAACCGCAATTTGAAATATTGCGTATGAAGTGATTGTTTGCTAAAATTGTGGTAATTTTCTATTTAAATATTTTTTTAATTATTTATTATCCTCACATATGACACAGGCCTTCACATGGATGTAAAATATTTTGTGTCTGATCAATGAGAAATACACAATATAGCTTTAAGTTGGTATTTTAACACGTAATTTTACTCATTTTTCATACTTTTTCACTAAATAGACAAAATACTTTTCTCTCAGCCGATTTTTGTATAGTACAGATGTTTAGTTTTAATTCAAACATGTTCTAGAACTATTGTTGACTTAAAATTAACCCATTTAGAATAAAAATAATGAGTTATGTGAGCATATTACTCGCTTTTTTCGTTAGACGTAAAATTAGATCGCTTTTCTTCAGGCTCGGGAAAATTTACAATATCTCACATTTTTGCCCGCTGAGTAGTCAAATTTTAAGCTATATCAATATATTTGATATCAATAGAAAGCTACTGGCACAGGCCGTCGCATGGATGTAAAATATTTTGTATCTGATCATTGACAAATGCACAAGCAAGCTTTAAGTTGGTATTTTAACCCTTAATTTGACCTTTTTTCATACTTTTTCAGTAAATAGTCAAAATACTTTTTTCTCAACTAATTTTTGTGTATAATAAATATTTAGTTTTGATTCAAACATGTTCTAGAACTATTGTTGACTTAAAATAAACCCATTTGGAATAAAAATAGTGAGTTATGTAAACATATTACATGCTTTTTTGTTTACACGCAAAATTTGCGCGCTTTTCTATGGGCTCAGGAAAATTGTATGTATCTCACAGTTTTGCCCAATGAGTAGTCAAATTTTGAGCTATATCAATATATTTGATATCAATAGAGAGCTACTGGCACAGGCCACGGATGTAAAATATGTTGTGTCTAATCTTTGACAAATGCACAAGAGAGCTTGAAGTTGGTAATTTAACACTTAATTTTACCTATTTTTCATACTTTTTCGGTACATAGTCAAAATACTTTTCTCTCAACTGGTTTTTGTGTATAATAAATATTTAGTTTTGATACAAACATGTTCTAGAGTTATTGTTGACTTAAAATAAACCCATTTGGAATAAAAAATGATGAGCCACTTGAACATATTACACACTTTTTTGGGTTGGATGTAAAATTTGGGCACTTTTCTACCCCCCCCCCCCCGGGGAAATTGACAGTGTTTCACATTTTTGCCCAATGAGTACTGGTTACCCAAATTTTAAAAAATGTACAAACATCTTTAATATCAAATAAAAGTAACTATCAAGGGCTTTAACGTGGATACATAATATTCTATTTATGTTAAATACGAAATGTACAACAATTAAGCGCTAACTTTGTATTTTATCCCTCCATTTAAACAATTTCCAACGTTTTCTTGGTCAATACCAGCAAGACTTCTCGCTCATGTTAACTTTATATGGTATAAATGTTTGTTATTACTTTTACATTCTCTGGAGCCATTTTTCAAGTTAAATTTGTGATGATCACTTTTTCAGTGGCTAAGATAACTTTTGTAGTGGCTGAGATAACTTTAAAAATTGCTGTGATCACTTCTTCAGTCGTCAAAATAACTTTTGAAAAATGGCTCCAGAGAATGTAAAAATAATAACAAACATTTATACCATATAAAGTTAACATGAGCGAGAAGGCTTGCTGGTATTCACTAAGAAAACGTTGAAAATTGTTCAAATGGAGGGATGAAATACAAAGTTAGCGCTTAATTGTTGTACATTTCATATTTAACAGAAATAAAATATTATGTATCCACGTTAAAGCCCTTGATAGTTACTTTTAACTGATATCAAAGATGTTGGTACATTTTTTTATTTTGGGTACCGGGTACTCATTGGACAAAAATGTGAAACACTGTCAATTTCCCCGGGCTGGAAGAAAATTGTACATCCAACCCAAAAAGTGTGTAATATGTTCGAATAGCTCATTATTTTTCATATTCCAAATGGGTTTATTTTAAGTCAACAATAACTCTAGAACATGTTTGAATCAAAACAAAATATTTATTATACACAAAAATCAGTTGAGAGAAAAGTATATAGACTATGTACTGAAAAAGTATGAAAAATAGGTAAAATTAAGGGTTAAAGTACCAACTTTAGTCTCTGTTGTGCATTTGTCAAAGATTAGACACAACATATTTTACATCCGTGGCCTGTGCCAGTAGCTTTCTATTGATATCAAATATATTGATATAGCTCAAAATTTGACTACTCATTGGGCAAAACTGTGAGATACATACAAAAAATGTGAAACACTGTCAATTTCCCAGGGCTGGAAGAAAAGTGCCCAAATTTTACATCCAACCCAAAAAGTGTGTAATATGTTCGAATAGCTCATTATTTTTTTATATTCCAAATGGGTTTATTTTAAGTCAACAATAATTCTAGAACATGTTTGAATCAAAACTAAATATTTATTATACACAAAAATCAGTTGAGAGAAAAGTATATTGACTATGTACTGAAAAAGTATGAAAAATAGGTAAAATTAAGGGTTAAAGTACCAACTTTAAGCTCTGCTGTGCATTTGTCAAAGATTAGACACAACATATTTTACATCCGTGGCCTGTGTCAGTAGCTCTCTATTGATATCAAATATATTGATATAGCTCAAAATTTGACTACTCATTGGGCAAAACTGTGAGATACATTCAATTTTCCTGAGCCCAAAGAAAAGCGAGCAAATTTTACGTCTAACCAAAAAAGTATATAATATGCCCACATAACTCACTATTTTTTATTCCAAATGGGTTTATTTCAAGTCAACAATAGTTCTAGAACATGTTTGAATCAAAACTAAATATTTATTATACACAAAAGCTGAGAAAAAAGTATTTTGACTATTTACTGAAAAAGTATGAAAACAGGTCAAATTAAGGGTTAAAATACCAACTTAAAGCTTTCTTGTGCATTTGTCAATAATCAGATACAACATATTTTACATCCATGTGAAGGCTTGTGCCAGTAGCTTTCTATTGATATCAAACATATTGATATAGCTCAAAATTTGACTACTCAGTGGGCAAAAATGTGAGATATGATCAATTTTCCCGAGCCTGAAGAAAAGCGAGCTAATTTTACGTCTAACGAAAAAAGCGAGTAATATGTTCACATAATTCATTATTTTTATTCCAAATGGGTTAATTTTAAGTCAACAATAGTTCTAGAACATGTTTGAATCAAAACTAAACATTTATACTATACAAAAATTGGCTGAGAGAAAAGTATTTTGTCTATTTAGTGAAAAAGTATGAAAAATGAGTAAAATTACGTGTTAAAATACCAACTTAAAGCTATATTGTGTATTTGTCATTGATCAGACACAAAATATTTCACATCCATGTGAAAGCCTGTGTCATATGTGAGGATAATAAATAATAAAAAAATTATTTAAATAGAAAATTACCACAATTTTAGCAAACAATCACTTCATACGCAATATTTCAAATTGCGGTTTGCGATTTTGATGGTACTAGTGTTTAAAGGGTTTTTACGGTACTTTTGGACAGGATGATTTTTGTAAGACGCGCAGATTCTGATTCCTGAGAAAATTTCACTATAGGTGGAACTCTTAGATCGTATGGACCTTTCAACACAAATAAAACCCCCCTAACTCTAGGACTATTATGTTTTTGCTCTGTTGAACTTTTGAGCTTATTCCAAAGCACGACTGATCAAATCCTCATTGTAACTATAGTCGCTTTTAACCCTTTAAGTGCTGACATATTTTTGTATAAACCATGAAGACCAAAGGGGTTTTTCAATTTGAAATCATTAAAAATGACTTAGATGGTTCTTTCCGATTCATTTGAGTACCAATTTTATGGGTCCACGGCCATTACAAGTATATCTTACTCTTACAGTGCGGGGATTGACTTTAGTCGTCAAAATCTGACGTCTGCAAATATTGATAAATGGTAGAAAATAACGTTCCTCGTCAACATGTGCTACATACCTTTAAAGTGTTCATAAAATAATGAAAACGTGTGGGGATAAGTGGCACCCTGAGGATTAAGATAACTGTTGGGATATCTATATTCTGTAAATATAAACTATATAACTTTTTTGAACAAGTTGAACATTTCGCCTCCTTTTAATGGATGAAATGTTATCATATAATTTCATCACTTGAAGGATTATAGTTTACCCTGGCATTATTCTGTATATTAAAAAAATGTTTGAACGTGATGTTATGTTTGTTTTGGGTGCAACTGAAGTCCCTTCTGGATTTAGAGAGTTCATCAAGACATTTGATTACCTAGTAGCAGCAGTTTCACCACCTTCTCCTCTTCACGCTTATCATACTTGAGTTGTTTGCTCAGTTGATGGCTGTGATCTTTGGCTATCTTCTCCTCCGTGTCCAGCTCTGGTTGAATACATGGACATCTCATGCTGGTGTATAACCTTGGACATACATAGAAAAAAAACTTTTTGTTTTCTTTTGCATGACTCGTACTGTCGCATAAATGTAAACAGCACTAACTGCTATTGCTGATTATTTTAACCCTTTAACCGCCGGTGTCGCATATATTCAGGTTTTCATTTTTTTAGCACACTAAGTACCACCTTTTAAACATGTTAAAGATAAAATATGACATCAATCAGCAATATTTGAAAACAGTTGACTTCCATTTTTTTCAAATCTGAATAATTTTCACTCACTTGAAGTTGTGGATCGCGTCAGCGAGACACAATTTCAAGTGGGTGAAAATTCAGATTGAATAATTTGGCGGTTAAAGGGTTAAATCTTCTAGAGGCGCCATGCAAAGACAAATAGTAGTAACAGCGCTTACTTCAAAAGTAAGCAGCTACTGATGATTGCATTTGCATGATAGCATAATTTATGTGGCTCAAGATTCGAGAAGATTCAAAATTGCCATAGCATACCACTTATATGATAGCTTGCATAGAAGTCGGGTTAGTTATAACTACAGGTATAAATGAGTATAAAGCAGATCAAATACCCAGCTCTGAAGCTTTGTTGACGTATTATGAAAGGTATGAATTCCACAAAATATGTATTAACACTTAAACCGCCGGTGCCGAAAATATTCGGGTTTTCATTTTTTTATTATCACATTAAGTACCACATTTTAGATATGTTAAAGATAAGATGTGACATTAACCAGCAAGATTTGAAAAGAGTTGACCCCCATTTTGTCAACTCTGAATAATTTTCACTCACTTGAAGTTGTGGATCGCGTCAGCGAGACGCAACTTCAAGTGGGTGAAAATTCAAATTGAATAATTTGGCGGTTAAAGGGTTAGCTGCCCTGACACTATGTCCCTTTACTATTAGCATTTTTTCAAGCCGACAACGTCACCCAAATTACCATTATTATTAAAAATAAAATGGTATAGACCCACTTGAATGCATTCATGATGAACTAATAGTTATAATTATCTTGACTGTTGCAAAGAGTAAATATAAAAAACCCGGAAGGCATATAGATCTAGTACCATAATATCATTGCATATTGTTTCTTGTTATCTGTTGTTGTTTAAACTTGTTTTTTTTTGTTTTTTGTTAACCGTAATCCCTAGGAGTTTAGACAATGACTTCAGTAAGACTGTTTAACGGGTCTATTTCTATGGGAATAGATTGGCTTCCCCGTAAACCAACCAATACTACCGGAATAGTTTGTGTATAGGATAAAGCCCGAGGAGCTCTGCATTCTTAGCTTTGAAAAAGGCCTAGGCCGAAGGCCGAGGACTTTTTCAAAGCTAAGAATGTAGACTTAAAACACATACGACCATAATCAAATAATAAAAAGCCCTCATAATCAACAGTTCGGTCGCGCCTGACTGAATATAGTACTACATAGGCCTACCATGATAATTGGTCTGTACTTGATGAACAATAACTCTCCATTCCCGGCTTAGAATGTCGTGGTCGGACAAAGAAAATAATGTAGTGGTGTGTTTTAAGAGGACGACAATGTGTATGTTATCGTATCCCATGCATTCGGAAACATTACAACACCAGAAATGATACATGGATATTGGAAACAGGATACGCATGCATGTTATGATATAAATTTCTCACATTAATGTAGCTAGATTTACATCACAAAATATAATATACTTGAATCAGGTTACATAATATGATAACAGAATAATATTTTCAGTTACTCACAGGCTGTGCGAAAACACTACTTCTACAGCCACGATATTGGACTTCCAATAACCGTGATTCTTGAAATTGAGTGCGAGGTAGGCTACAGACAGCAGCTTCGTGTATGTTTTGTAATATGACAGGCAGCATACACATAGAGAGTGTCGTACATACCTGACTAATCTTATTGACATTACACTTCGATGTTAGCTCAACATTGGTTTTATGACTAAGGACATAAGAGCTAGCAGCTGGAGATAACGCACATATCTGGGCCCGTATTCTCGTACAAGTTACGATATATCGTAGGTTTCTGATTGGTCGAGATGGCCATCTCGACCAATCAGAAGCCTACGATATATCGTAACTTGTACGAGAATACGGCTCCTGAGAGATTGCTTTGATTTTCTTATATATACGAGTGTCATGCCTACCTTTATTAGTGTTTTGTCCCCAAATATTTTTTGTGATTGCTGATTTGAGTTTTATTTGTTTCTCTGTGTGGGTTGGTTAATTGGTTGGTTAGTTGGTTGGTTGGTTGGTTAGTTGGTTGGTTGGTTGGTTGGTTGGTTGGTTGGCTGGTTGGTTGGTTGGTTGGTTGGTTGGTTGGTTGGTTGGTTGGTTGGTTGGTTGGTTGGTTGGTTGGTTGGCTGGTTGGTTGGTTGGTTGGTTGATTGGTTGGTGGGTTGGTTGGTTGGTTGTTTGGTTGGTTGGTTGGTTGGTTGGTTGGTTGGTTGGTTGGTTGGTTGGTTGGTTGGTTGGTTGGTTGGTTGGTTGGTTGGTTGGTTGGTTGGTTGGTTGGTTGGTTGGTTGGTTGGTTGGTTGGTTGGTTGGTTGGTTGGTTGGTTTTGAGGTCAGGGTGAGAGTTAGGGTCCATGGTTAGGGTCGGGTAAGGGTTCCAGTACCTGGTTCCCCATAAAACCCGGTATCAACCTGTCAACCGTACTCTCATCATACCCTAAAGAGTCTGACTTTCGTCACCCCTTCAAGGGCATGCCTTTCCATGTTCCCAACCTAGTGCACTGACCGGAAGAAGTATAGCCTGATTTATAAAAAGGAAAACAATCATACTAATTGATATAAATTATACCTCATCTAATGCATTTACTAATGTAGTCAGATCCTGACTTGAGTCGGATCCGGTAACCGTTGGGTTGTCCAGTGGGGCTTTACCCAATCTACTTCCCACCAAGAGATCACGTAGATTTTGTCCCCTTTTAAATGTTGTTACGCACCGTTTATACAGGATGTTTGGATGTTTCGCTTTAACCCTTTCCAGCCCGAGTTTTTTAAATAAAATTTAAATAAAAATAATAACGCAATACAAATATTACTATATCTTTTAAACGGTTATTCCAATGCACATGAAATTTTCCACGCACATAGAGAACACTCGGGGGATCAACACAAGCGGCTTATCATACCCATGGAAGACGTACCCTTACTCCCTAGAAACGGTTTCCATGGAAACAGTACCAAATTTTATGTATTGTGTATTTTCAAGACGCACAAGATCAAATTAATATACAATCATTATATATTTATATATTAATAAAATTGTAAAATGTTCGTGGAACATGTTACAAAACGAATCCTCAATATAAGATCAGTAGCTGTTGTGTTCTATGGGATACGTCAACAACCATTAACCCTTTCCATGTGTAATATTTCATTATTTCGAAATAAAAAAGTAAAAAGGAGTAATTTCCGTAGCTACCGCTAGGCTTGCAAGATATTTTGATGATATCAAAATGGGCATCTTCATTAGTATGGGATGGGGTTAGACTCTCCAGGTACTCAGGGCCCGTTTAAGGTCATTTCACTTCACATGATACTGGGGAACTGCCACACATATGTTTCTTTACAATGCAGCTATCCAGAAGTGGACATATGCCTTGGTTTGTATAATTTTTTTAAGTTGAATTTATGAAAATTTGAACTTGCAATGACCTTGAGGTCACCTTTAACTGACCCAAATGTTGCATGTTCACAAAGGGCCACCCCTGCCGAATCCCACATGTGTACATATGGCTATTACACCTTTCAGATCCACAGTTGAAGCCATTATACCAAAACACGTGCATTTCCATTAAAAGACAACCATTATCCCTGGGTGCTGGCATGAACTTGAGAGTCAAAGAGTTAGTACATTTAAAGTTGAGATATGAATGGGATAGAGGGTAAATATATATTTTTAAATTATTACTGAACTAATTAAACAATGCACAATGTATTCTGGCCGAAATTATACAATTTTTAATGTATTGTAGCAATCTAAAGGCCATGTGAATGCAAAATACGGGCATGTGAAAAATGACGTCATATTCCACCGGCCCCAGGGGCCGTATGGGCGTGAAAGGGTTAAGTTTATTGAAAGAAGTCTTCACTAATTTAGCTGCCTCCACCGCAGTTGCAGAGTAGGTAATAACAAAGGGGGTGACGCCACTATCCTTAGGGTTGGTTTGTTAGTTGGTTGGTTGGTTGGTTGGTTGGTTGGTTGGTTGGTTGGTTGGTTGGTTGGTTGGTTGGTTGGTTGGTTGGTTGGTTGGTTGGTTGGTTGGTTGGTTGGTTGGTTGGTTGGTTGGTTGGTTGTTTTAGTTAGTGTTAGGTAGTTAGTTATGGGCTAACTAACCAACGGGGCGGGAACCAGGGTCTTCAGGTTGGATGTAAACCCGTGGCTCTCTAGCACTGTCCCGAAGGTACCACTGAGGGTTATACTCATTCGTGAAGCATCCTGCCACCCACATCATAATCCTTAAGGTCGAATGCGACTAATCGTACCTACTGAGTGCACCGAGCACAAACCACTCTGCTGAATCAACCAGGTTAAGCAACCAACTTAGGCCTCATCCTAATTTTTGGGGGTGACCGTCCTGGGTTCGAACACTTGACGTGCCCTTATTTTTTATGTCATATATGACTTTTATATATAACTCTAGAGTCTAGATTCCCCCAATAACCTTTGAGGCTCACTTCCAACAAGGTGGACTCGAACCATTGAGGCTCACTTCAGAATTCATTAATGCGTTGATGGACATATTTAAATGACATATCACTACTCTGACTTTATCAGCCGAGTTTTCCAGATAGAATCAAATTTTGTGGTGTCCGAAAAATGTCCCAAGCCAAGGTGGACTCGAACCGACCTTCCCCCTATGTACGGGGGTGCTCTACCATTGAGCTATCGGCGAGGGACAAAGGGGGTGACGCCACTATCCTTAGGATTGGTTTGTTAGTTAGTTAGTTGGTTGGTTGGTTGGTTGGTTGGTTGGTTGGTTGGTTGGTTGGTTGGTTGGTTGGTTGGTTGGTTGGATGGTTGGTTGGTTGGTTGGTTGGTAGGTTGGTTGGTTGGTTGGTTGGTTGGTTGGTTGGTTGGTTGGATGGTTGGTTGGTTGGTTGGTTGGTTGGTAGGTTGGTTGGTTGGTTGGTTGGTTGGTTGGTTGGTTGGTTGGATGGTTGGTTGGTTGGTTGGTTGGTTGGTTGGTTGGTTGGTTGGTTGGTTGGTTGGTTGGTTGGTTGGTTGGTTGGTTGGTTGGTTGGTTGGTTGGTTGGTTGGTTGGATGGTTGGTTGGTTGGTTGGTTGGTTGGTAGGTTGGTTGGTTGGTTGGTTGGTTGGTTGGTTGGTTGGTTGGTTGGTTGGTTGGTTGGTTGGTTGGTTGGTTGGTTGGTTGGATGGTTGGTTGGTTGGTTGGTTGGTTGGTTGGTTGGTTGGTTGGTTGGTTGGTTGGTTGGTTGGTTGGTTGGTTGGTTGGTTGGTTGGTTGGTTGGTTGGTTGGTTGGTTGGTTGGTTGGTTGGTTGGTTGGTTGGTTGGTTGGTTGGTTGGTTGGTTGGTTGGTTGGTTGGTTATAAAGAGGGCCATGGCGCAATGGTAAGAGCGTGGCGTTCTGTCGATGTCTCTGCCTGCCGTGCGGTTTCGAATCCCGCTTGGCGCAGGATTTTCAGAGAAATATCATGTTTCTCCCAATATTGTTGTATTGTATTGTAAACATATTTATTTCTATTGGATGACCCAAATATCACTATTAGCACTAGTCGAGGGGCTCTCCACAAAATGTATAAAGCAGACAATCACAATATATATACAAAGAGAATACAAGTTTCTATGTACAAAGTAAAATAGATATTTGTTTCTTAACTTGCTAAATTTAGCCAAATCTATTAGACGATTTGATGAATTTTTAATAAACACATCTAAGTATAAAAACATTTTTCATGGTAACTAAATCATCAGATCCTTTTAACAAAATAATAGTCAGTCTGTTTGCATTAAGTGTAGGCAAAAGTGAATGGTGTGTGTTTGGTGCGATCAAATCGCGTATTGCAACCAGTAGCTCAGTCAATTGTACAGCATATTGGGGGCATTCAAGTAGAAAATGATGAGTGGTTTCTCCGGCACCACATGAACAATAAGGCGTGTCAGATGAGCCGTAGGGAAAGAGATGAGCTGCCAGTGATGACATACCAAGTCGAAGTCTAGTGTGGTAAATAGATGCTTTACGGTACCCGGTGTATATGTGATTTAGTGGTGCTAAAAATCAAAAATGTAATTTCAAATTATTTTTAAAGATATTTAAACTGTTTGAATTTCTCACATCGATGTCAAGGCTATTCCAGTATCTGGCACCAGTACATATGTGAGCAGCCTCCATTTGTAACTGTTCTAGTCGATTACTAAGGTATTTAGGACAGTTTTTGTTATCATAGATAACATTATCATATTCAATTATCGGTCTGATCCGACAGGTAAACAATTTCCCTAAAGCTTTACGTGGTAGAGATTATTTTAATCGTTTCATTACATTTAAAGTTTTATTATTTTTGTTACAAATATAGTCTATGTGGGAATCCCAAGTGAGGGATTTATTAAAAACTACACCAAGATGACAATGTTGATCAACTTCCTGGAGAGTTGATCAATCCAGTACCAGCTCCGGATGATGCAGTGACTTTTCTCTACTTGATATTGTTAATATTACTGTTTTAATGAAATTAAAAAGCATTAACCACTGAATGGATCAAGTATGAAATGACCACTTTAACAATAATCCATCTATTCCTTTCCTTTTTAGTTAAAATATAACACCTTTATCCTCTTGCACCCTGAGTTTATTTGGCCTCAAAAATTGATTTTTTTTGTTAGATCAGCAGAGGAAGGAATTGTTTTTTGCATGATTCAAGTTAGATTCCATATTGTTCACAACAGATGTAGTTTAAAAAAAAAAAAAAAAAAAAATCCATTTGGTCACATGACCTAATTATTTATTCAAAATGGCCGCCAATGACAGCATCAAAAAGTCAACTTTCACATTTCAAGAGCCACTGTGAATCTCAAAAGTCACACTTAATGTCAGTCAAGGTAAAATCAGTAATCTACAAAAGTAATCTATTTCTCTCTTGAATTTTATGGCAATTGCATCAAAATTGAAAGAGATATTTGAAATTTTATGAAGCATAAAAGGTCAATGTCCCATACATTTGTCATATAATTTTGGTTACTAAAAGCAGCAAAATCTAAAAAAAACATAGTGATCTCACAACCTTCATTTTATCTGTCCATAAGAAAGGAATAGATTACTTCAATGCATACAAACATAATCATAGTAGATTTATGATTATATTTCAAAATATTTTAGGATGCTAATTTGCATAAATTACCTAATTAATTATTCAAAATGGCCGCCAATTCAGCAAAAAAACATGAAAATTTAACACTTGGACAGCCAAAGTTAATCTCACAAGCTAGGTAATATATAGCTGAAGGCCAAATTAGTAATATACATAGGCATTGTGACTTGTCCTAAAATTTCAACCAAATTGTAACATTATTGGAAGAGATATTGACATCTATGTGGAGCATAGAATGTCAATGTCCCATACATTTATCATATAATGTTAGTTACTGGATACAGCAAAATCTAAAAAAAATCAGTGATCTCTACAGCTTCAATTAACTGTTTATAAGAAAGGAATGGACTGCAGAAATGCATACAAACATAATCATAGAAGATCTATGATTATGTTTCAAAATATTTTAGGATGCTAATTTGCATAAATTACCTAATTAATTATTCAAAATGGCCGCCAATTCAGCAAAAAACATGAAAATTTCACACTTGGACAGCCATAGTTAATCTCACAACTTAGATAATAAATAGCTCAAGTCCAAATTAGTAATATACATAGGCATTGTGATTTTTCCGAAAATTTCAACCAAATTGTTACATTATTGGAAGAGATATTGACATTTATCTGGAGCATAGAAGGTCAATATCCCATACATTTATCATATAATGTTGGTTACCGGATACAGCGGAATCTACAAGAAATCAGTGATCTCTACAGCTTTAATTTATCTGCTTATAAGAAAGAATAGACTGAAGATATGACATTTTATGCATACAAACATAATCATGGGAGATCTATGATTATATCTCAAAATATTTTAGGATGCTAATTTGCATAAAATACCTAATTAATTATTCAAAATGGCCGCCAATTCAGCAAAAAACATGAAAATTTCACACTTGGACAGCCATAGTTAATCTCACAAGTTAGATAATATATAGCTGAAGACCAATTTAGTAATATACATAGGCATTGTGACTTTTCCTGAAATTTCAAACAAATTGTAACATTATTGGAAGAGATATTGACATCTATGTGGAGCATAGAATGTCAATGTCCCATACATTTATCATATAATGTTAGTTACTGGATACAGCAAAATCTACACAAAATTAGTGATCTCTACAGCTTCAATTTACTGTTTATAAGAAAGGAATGGACTGCAGAAATGCCCACAAACATAATCATAGAAGATCTATGATTATGTTTAAAAATAATTTAGGTTGCTAATTTGCATAAAATACCTAATTAATTATTTAAAATGGCCGCCAATATAGCAAAAAACATGAAAATTTAACACTTGAACAGCCATAGTTAATCTCACAAGTTAGATAATAAATAGCTCAAGTCCAAATTAGTAATATACATAGGCATTGTGACTTTTCCTAAAATTTCAACCAAATTGTTACATTATTAGAAGAGATATTGACATTTATGTGGAGCATAGAAAGTCAATATCCCATACATTTAGCATATAATGTTGGTTGCCGGACACAGCAAAATCTACAAGAAATCAGTGATCTCTACAGCTTCAATTTATCTGTTTATAAGAACGAATAAACTGAAGACATTTTATAATATGATTATATTTCAAAACATTTTAGGATGCTAATTTGCATAAAATTATTCAGAATGGCCGGCAATACAGCAAAAACCATGAAAATTCCACACTTTGAGAGCAATAGCAAAGCCCAAGATATATTTAATATATCACTTGAGGTCAAATAAGTAATCTATATGGGTATTGTTATTTTTCCTAAAATAATTGGAAGCTATATTGACATTTATGTGGAGCATAGAAGGTGAATGTCCCATGCATTTATTATATAATTTTGGTTACTCGAAACAGCTAAATCCACAAGAAATCAGTGATCTCTCAAGCTCCAACTTATCTGTTGATGAAAAAAAGGAATGTACAGCAGAAAATTAATGCATACAAAGGTAGTCATGGATGATCTATGATCAGTTTTTTAAATCAAAAACTTATATAGTAGTAGATGGGTCTAACTTCGCTAACTTCCATTAAATACGTAATTAATTAAAATGGTCAACAATACAGCAAAAACATGCAAATTTCACACTCGGGAGAGCCATTGTAAATCTTACCAATTACACAAAACACAACTTGATGTCTAATTAGTAAGGTACAAATAAATTGAAATTTTTGCTAAAATTATCATGCAAATTACAACAGAATAGGTGTTCACTCGACATCATATTGGTTGCTATCCTAAAACCAGGAAGTACACTTATGTACCAGTTGTGAGATGTATTGTACAAGTCAGGGCATAAAATTAGAACATTCCGGATGTCTGAGACAAACTATTTAGCCTTAAGACTACAAAATAACTTTCTTAAGGTTCCCATCAGACCAAATATGTTGTCATTTTACATAATACGTTAAATTATAATTATTATTGTTTTGTTATTACATTCATTTTCTGCATCTTAAAATTAGAAAATGTTTTTAAGTATTATATATATTTCATTTCCAATATTCCACAATATGATGCCATAAGTACCAACAGTTTCCAGGTTCAGGTCTGTCAGTCTTAGAGTCCCAGTTGCCAGGACACAGATGAACTTTACACTTTGTGCACCATACATTTGACCTCCGTATGTGTTGTCGAGGTCTCTCACTTGCCTTCAGATGGGGGTATTGAATTCTGAGCTCTTCTCTAACACGATGGGAGCATACCTGACAGTTTTTGTTGTTTGCTGCTCCAGGAGTCAATGCTGGATGGTGGGCCCCAGTATTTATGAGCCTCTCTTCTTCTGCAACTCTTGGTCGCCCAACACTACGAGGAATGTTGACATGTTGAAAGGGAGCAATCAGCTGTTGAGCTAAGTCCAATCTGAATTGCAAGATCCCACGTTTCTCCTTCCCTTGCACTATGTGTGGACTTACAAAATTTTCAAGCACATATGCATTATTTGCAGAGACCTCCACAATGTAGAAAAGAATTCGACGATACCAACGTCTAGTTTTGCGCCAGCAGCTGTAGTGCTTCAGCACGTTGTCGACCAGATCAACACCACCCATGTATTTGTTATAGTCATGTAGAAGTGGCGGACAAACAACATTCATTGGCCCATTTGGTCCTTTTCTGATGACTGATTGTTGATCAGCTGGTACAGTTGCTGGATACTTCCCGTCATGAATAGTGCTGAGAAAATATACTTCCTTGCTGTCATACCAACTTTGCGCTAATAATGGTGGCTTAGTCAAGAAATTTGATGATCCGCGTTGATGGCGACCACGACCAAAGTATAGCTCATGAGGAAAACCTAATCGATTTTTTCGAACAGTCCCACAGGCTTGGACCCCACGGTCATTCAACCACAAAAAAAGATCTGGTGAAGAGTAGAAATTATCTACATAGAGATGGTGATTCATATGTAGGTTTGGCTCCATCAATTTCTGAACTACTCTGGTAGCCAAGGGAATTTTAGTGTCAGCAGAAGCATCGCGGCCTGTATATACTACAAATTGTGAAACATATCCATTACTGGCATCTGCTTTGACCCAGGTTTTGATACCAAACCTCGCCCGTTTTGATGGTATGAATTGTCGAAAAGAGAGCCGGCCCTTATATGGAATCAAAGATTCGTCTATGGAGATCTCTTTCCCCATATCATATTTAGCTGCATAATTCTCATTGATAAGTTTCAATAGGGGCCTGATCTTGTACAGTTTGTCATTAGGGTCTTTCTCTTCCTCATCACACACATGCAAATACCTATTTATTTGAAAAAAACGGTCTCTGGGCATAACCTCATTAAATGCAGGCACATCTATTAAGGATTGGTGTTTTTGCCAGTACATGCTCAGTGTCGGTAGTCTCAAAATACCAGTAATGAAACTGAGGCCAATAAATGCCTTTAGTTCCATCACAGTGACGTCATGCCATTTACCTCTATGCTGTCCACCAGCTCTCTTCCTTTCCGCATTTAAATTGGTTTGCTTTACCAACATGTCCATGATCGTAGAGTCAAAAAATAGTTCAAAAAAATCTTTGGCAGTATGTTCAGGTGACATGCGGACCCTGGGACCCTGCGTTCCTCCAAACGGTGGAATGGACCTTGCAATATCCTCTTTTTTCCAATCAGAATCTTCAGAAGATGCTGTGGAAGAGTCTTCTGAGGAGTCTACCATGTCATCTTCAGGTCGCTGACCTCGTCCTTGCACACATCTTCCATTACCACGAGCACGTCCATGCATTCGAGGCCTATCTACTTCACGACCCTGACGAGCACGGCCTCTGGCAAAGTTAAAATGAACCTCATCATCTGACGAAGAAGCTCGAGTTTGAAGGTGTCCTCCTACAACAGGGCCACAGTCTCTGTAAAATTGTTGGACATGGACTGCTCGAGCACCTGGCTGAACACTTGCACTGCTTTGCTCCACAGTACCTAAAAACAGAAAAAAAATCATTGACATTGCAATACAATTTTCACTGATATATGTTCTGGACCGTATTAATGTTATAAACTTATAAATCAAGCTAGAGTCTAAAAGATAAATTATAAGTAAACAATTAGATTAAAGGTGTAGTCAACTGTCAAAATTCGTGGGACAAGGGTCCCCCAGAAGGCAATAGTGCCCGTGGGTAAGCCAAGGCCCTATTCCATAATAATACTAAATATGCGTTTCATACCCAAAGCCTCATTAAGAGCAAGTTCTCAAATCACAGCAAGTTCATATATACTTGAGCGACATCTATGAGTTAATAATTCAAAGCCCTTGTCATTTGCCCCTACTTGGTCGCCTACTTGCAAACAAACTGACTGTATTACTGGGGGATTTGGAAACTGCTTGACCCCCAAGTTTGTATTGTCACCCAGTAAACACAAAACATTTGTATGACTTTATGCAATGTTGGACCAACGTCGAAGACGTTGGGCCGACATTGCATGAAGTCATACAAATGTCTTGCGTTTGCTGGGCAGGAGGACTTTCTCGCAAACATTGTACATTTATCTAATGTTGGCTCAATGTTAGGCCAGTGTCGCAGACGTTAGCCTAACATTAAAACAGCATTGGATCAATGTCTCGTTTGAGTAGCATCTTGTAATCAGTTCAGTGGCTATATTAATGCCGTCAATCTGTACTCAATAGGCTACTGCTGGCCTACACTTGACCGTCCCAGGCATGCGCGTTTTGAAGCTGAATGATTCTTTAAATAATAAAATAACTACATTCAAGCCCCCCCCCTCCCCGACTTCTCAAAAAAGACATTTTTAAAAGCTAGAGGGTCTAATCTAATACTATTAGATGAAAAATATTTTTAATATTGCCCTCCCAACCCTTAAAAAAATGCCTTCAAAATGTTTAGAAGTCTAGACCACCTATTTAAAATTTTAGTAAAAATTTTACTTCTTCAACGATGGTGACGCATGACGACAGCAAAAACATTATGTATCCATGAGTGGAGAAATAATTATAAGCCAATGTACATGTAATCTGCATGATATTCAAATAAAATAATTCTTGTTTCTTATTGTTGTGTATAAAGTGCTTCATCTAAAATTCAAAACGGGCATGGTCCCATTTATCAGAGATGATGGGATTTAGCAGAAGTAAAGATATATTGTCAAAAAATCAGGCAGTAGGTCCCGTAAACTGGAAACTTCTACCAGACAAAGAAAAAACAACCAGAGAGTAGGTGATAAATGACAGATTATTTACTTTGTTATAAGAAAAACTGACAAACCTAGCAGGGTCTGCATGTATTCTTGTACAAGTTACAATATATCATAGACTTCTGATTGTCCGAGATGGCCATCTCAACCAATCAGAAGCCTAGCATATAGAGTAACTTGTACAAGAATACAGCCCCTGTGTTTACAGAACATATCGGTTTGACGTCATTGGGAAAGACTACAAGGGGAGTGGATTTTTTTTCGTTGACCCCCAGGGCCAGTATTTCAGGTGATTTACTGGCCCTTAGTGATTTATACTCCCCTCGGGCCAATGTTAGTATCGATCCCTAATATAGGCACATAACAATCATAAATTTGAGCATAACATCTGGCCACTTCTTAAGCTTTTTATAAATTTTCCAATAAAATATTTAAATGCGAGGCCACTAGTCAAAAGTCCAAAACAATTCAAAACATTATAAGCAATACATTGACGGAGGAAATATCCTGCATAACATATAGGCACATGAATATCATAAATTTGGACATAGCCTCCGGCCACTTTTTATAAATTTTCTGATAATATATCAGTATAGTCGAAGTTTGAAACAGTTCCAAGAAATTGCCAGCAATACATTGAGTTGACGGAGGAAATATCATACATATATATCATATATAGGCGCATAACAATCCTAAATTTGGGCATAGCCTCCGGCGACTTCTTACACTTTTTATAAAATTTTCGATAATATATCAATGCGGGGCTGACTATAGGCAAAGTCCAAAACAATTCCAAGAAATTGTCAGCAATACATTGACGGAGATATCCTACATATTATACAGGTGCAAAACAATCATAATTTGGGCATAGCCTCCGGCCACTTCGTACACTTTTTATAAATTTTTTGATAATATATATCGATGCGGGGCTGACTATAGGCAAAGACCAAAACAACTCAAGAAATTGTCAGCAAACCATTGAAGGAGGAAATATTGTACATATCATATATAGGCGCATAATAATCATAAATTTGGGCATAGCCTCCGGCCACTTCTTACACTTTTTTATAAATTTTCTGATAATATAGCAATGCGGGACTGACTAGTCAAAGACCAAAACAATTCCAAGAAATTGTCAGCAATACATTGACGGATGAAATATCCTGATATCATACAGGTGTGTAACAATCATTTGGGCATAGCCTCCGGCCACTGATTACACTTTTTATAAATTTTCCAATAATATATCATTATCAATGCGTTTTTGTTAGAGTAGACTAGATCTAATTTATTTTGATATTGCCAGTTTTAGTAAATTACCTTTCATTTTCACACTGATTTGGTGTAGGTCTAGGCCCTAGGCCTAGGTGGTGTCTGTGATGTGCTAACTAGACTAACGTTACTTGGCTAGTCCCCCCACTGACATTGATGATTGACAAACGACATAGACAGTAGACTGGTTCAGACAGTGAATGATTGACTGTCATACATATTATCGCTCACCTTACATGTGATTTATTTGTGGTACACAGATGAACTTTTTTTGTGAAAAAACTACAAAAATATTATCACAGTTAACTATGTTATTTACCTGATCCTTTTGTTGGCATTATTTTTATCATTTTCACTGTCATTGAACTTTGAAGTCACCCACTGGCAATGCCGGGTAAACATCCAGACCTTGATCGACGTCATCGGCATCACCGGAATATTGACGTCACTGTCAGAACTCTCCTCTTCGCCGGAATTGTACGCAACAATCATAAATTTGGGCATAGCCTCCGGCCACTTCTCACACTTTTTATAAATTTTCAATAACCTATCATTATCAACGCTTTTTTTTAGAGTAGGCCTATCTAGACTATACCTAGGTCTAGATCTAATTTATTTTCGATATTGCCAATTTATTTTTTTTTTTTTTTAGGTGGTTTCTGCGATGTGCTAACTATACTAACGTTACTTGGCTAGTCCCCCCACTGACAATGAGTGACATTGATGACAGTAGACTGGTTTCAGACTGTGAATGAGTGACTGTCATACATATTATCGCTCACCTCACATGCGATTTATTTGTGTTACACAGATGAACTTTTTTATGAAAAAAACTACAAAAATATTATCTCAGTTAACTATTTTATTTACCTGGTCCTTCATTGGCATCATCTTGATCACTTTCACTGCCATTAAAGTCATCCACTGGCACTGCCGGTCCCGGGTAAACATCCAGATCAACGTCATCGGCATCGCCGGAATAATGACTGTCAGTGTCACTGTCAGAACTTTCATCAGAAGTATCATCTTCTTTGCCGGAATTGTACGCAATGGCTTCTAACGCACGCTCAAAATCATCTATACCTCTGATTTTAAAGGCTTTTCGCGACATCATGTGAATAAATAAACAAAATTTCAAATCATCTTCCCGGTTTACTTGTTTATGTTCGGTCACATGATCACCGTTGCAATGCTGTCACGTGATCCCTAGAACGGCGGAAATAAAACCCGAAATTTCGGGTTCCCGGACTGAAGAGGTTATGCCACATTTTATTATATTGGACATTGTTAAGATGGTGTGTCCTTGGGCAAGGCACTTCACCCTGAAATGCTTCACTTGACTTATGTGAAATAATGTTGTTTTAATATGTATTACAATAAATATAATGTACCGTCTGCATTTACAAAGTTGGCTGCTGTGTTTGGTCCAGTGACCACCGAGCTATTTCAGATTGTACAGCTACGCTGCTCTGCAAAGCCAAAAGGCAGTATCTGCTTACCTTACAAGTAAGCAGATTTTGGCTTTGCGCGGCAGTACTGTCATCACAATACACGTAGTATGATAGGCCTACGGTGATTATCTGTATACCAATCATCACATGCTAATGAATGCACAATATAATGACATACCCCATCCTTAAATACTACAACAACATAACAGATATGCCATGGTTCTACACACTACCTTGCTTTTGATAGATTACTATTTTGCACAAGCCTAAGCCTTGACAAACAGGGTGGCAAATGAGTATTTAAATTTTCATTAACATAATCGATTTATCCGGATTAACTTAATTTATTTCGCCTTATAAGGGTCAACAAATCTTCTCTACTGTGAAAGCACGATACGGGCGAACGTGATGATTTTCACATATGCCAAAAAAAGGTCTTTAGAGCGAACTTATGATGAGCGACAGGTTCTCGACCAACGAAGACGTTGGGCCGACGTTGTATAAATGTTATACAAAGCTTTGTTGTGTTTACTGGGTAGTGTGTTAAATCGGCTCAATTGAGTGTTTTCTCTTCCACCAAAGTGCAGCGCAGCGCGACAAGAGCCCCATCACAATACAACATTCTAACAAGGCCACCATTACAGCAAGGAAAATAGAATCACTGATTCTATTTCCCTTGCTTACAGTAACCGTGATAGCCAAAAATGAAGCAGATTTCTACATTATGAACGGCATATAAATAGACCTACCATGTAGTGTTGATAACATTTGCCAGCGGCGAGTAAAATTTAAAAGCCGGATCTCTAGCATGAACAGATTATAAATATGGTGACCATATTACAACGACTGATAATATAAGATAGCGGAGGCCTGTTATATGAGCCCACCGATTTATAACTGAAATATATTCTACCATTATTTATTTTAAATTTAGTTGTGGTTATAGTAAGTTGGCCTCGCCTATATTGTCCTGTTAAGACCGGATATATATTTGATAACACCATATATATCAAACCTGTTTCAAATCAAATCAAAATCAAATAAATTGAAAAAAATAGCCTGTGTAGATGCTGCAGCTAATCAAGAAATTCAACATCGGGATTTTTCATTAAATTTATGGAAATATTTTTCGTCAGTCAAACCTGGAAATAGCGTAAGCAATATACTAATTAAATCAATGGCTAACCTATGGTAGTATGACTTGTAGTAAATGATATCTCAAAAATCACTCACTGTAATATTTCACTTACCCTTTCTGATAAACAAGACTGACTAAATAGTTCGTATAGGTCCATATACTGTTATCCAAAATAATTGTTTGAGCACACGGCTAACGTGCTACTTTATATATGAAGATATAATATGTTCCTTTATCACTATTTTCACTGTTCCTTTCATCCGAAAACTGTGCCCCATTGCCCTGTGTTGTTTTACAACCTACCCGCACGTATTGATACTTGTCCTATGTATTTATCTGCACGTATATAGGCTATCGATGCTGCTCTGCCAACACAGCGGGAAGTAACTGCTTATATTGCAAGTAAGTAGTTACTGCCTTTTGCCATGTTGGCGGCACACAGCGACAGCTAAAGTGCTAAAGGCTGACCTGACGTAAACCATTTTACAAGAAACGCCGAGCCAATGCTTGTTTAATGCTGGTGCAGCGTCTGTGACGCTGCACCAGCATTGAGCAAGAATTGGGTAAACATGGTAAACGTGTAGTATCCGCAGTCAATCACATATATGGAGTATGTATTGCACTGTATCGTGTGGTATATGCCTATGTGTTTGAGCATACATGGTATATTGGATATTTAAATACCCCCCTCCCCCCCCCCCCGGATAAATTGTAGAGATATTGTATGTGTTTGTCCCCACGAATCATACCAAATATAAGTAGTCATATGTTTATACAGATATATTATACAATAATACAATGCCGGTAGTATTACTGTATACATATATGTACTGCAATAATACAAATTACCCTTTCAGTGCGGGGATCGACTTAAGACGTCAGAATCTGACGTAAGAAAATCGATCCCCGCACTGATAGAATTGACATTTTATAGTGGCCAGAGACCCATAAGCAGAAAGAGCTAACTAAAACCCCTCGGATTCTCAGGTCCAGAGGGTGTGAGTAATTACTAAAACCCCCTCGGATACTCAGGTCGAGGGGGTTTAAGTAATTACCTAATCCTCACCCCCCCCCCCGGATTCTCAGGTCAAGGGGGCTTGAGTAATTACTCTTCCTTTACCGACTTCTCCCTGATAAAACTACCCCCCGAAACCGACTTTTTAAGGAGGACCCCCTGGGCGCAATACAGGTCATAGCTATGCGCATGCGCACATCGTACAAATTAAAAATGTGAGATAATATTGCGTCCATTTCACTCATCATTTTGGTTGGCGATTTTCAACCACGCATGTAATGAAATATCTCCATTGCAATTAATGCATGCATACATGTGGAATTCGCATTAATGCGAAATTGGTAAAGGAAGGTCGTTTTCGTATAAATGCGAAATTGGTAAAGGAAGAGTACCCCCTCGGATACTCAGGTCGAGGGGGTTTAAGTTATTACTTAAACCCCCTCGGTTTCTCTGGTCAAGGGTGTGGATTTTGGGTCGTGGGGTTTAAAAACTATTACCAAAATAAACTTCGGAAACTTGTTCAGTAATTATGCAAGAACAATACTAGAGAGTGGCTAATTATTACTTTTCTCTTTTGAATACAATAACGAAATTCAAATGGTCGCCATATGCGCCAATTATTATAATAAAAATGTAATATAATCGCCAATATCTATGCAAATCGCTAATGCAATACGTGCATTTGTAGATTTTTAGAGACAGCGAATCTGAATATCACAAAATAAAAGCATTCAGAACGGGGTTTGTTTATTATGTAATTGTCAGAGAACAATTCAACCAAGGTATTTGGGTAGTAGCAATTACCATCT
>CAXHKU010000452.1:0-123679 GCA_964017125.1 Flabesymbios commensalis
CAATTCAGACGTCAATTCTCAACCATTTTTCATGTAGTTTTGCAGGCAACATCGGCTTTTATTACGGCAACTTCCCTGTAAATTTGGCGAAGTTTGATCAATTACTGCAAAAGTTATTAATGAGATTGGTGTGAAATTTGATTGAGTATTATTAAAAGTTATTCATTTAGACGTCAATTCAGACGTCAATTCTGAACCGTTTTCCATGTAGTTTTGCAGGCAACATTGGCTGTTATTACGGCAACTTCCCTGTAAATTTGGCGAAGTTTGATTAATTACTGCAAAAGTTATTAATGAGATTGGTGTGAAATTTGATTGAGTATTATTAAAAGTTATTCATTTAGACGTCAATTCAGACGTCAATTCTCAACCTTTTTCCATGTAGTTTTGCAGGCAACATCGGCTGTTATTACGGCAACTTCCCTGTAAATTTGGCGAAGTTTGATTAATTATTGCAGAAGTTATTAATAAGCTTGGTGTGAAATTTGATTGACTATTATTAAAAGTTATTCATTTAGACGTCAATTTAGACGTTAATTCTCAACCGTTTTCCATGTAGTTTTGCAGGCAACATCGGCTGTTATTACGGCAACTTCCCTGTAAATTTGGCGAAGTTTGATTAATTACTGCAAAAGTTATTAATGAGATTGGTGTGAAATTTGATTGAGTATTATTAAAAGTTATTCATTTAGACGTCAATTCAGACGTCAATTCTCAACCGTTTTCCATGTAGTTTTGCAGGCAACATCGGCTGTTATTACGGCAACTTCCCTGTAAATTTGGCGAAGTTTGATTAATTACTACAAAAGTTATTAATGAGGATGGTTTGAAATTTGATTGAGTATTATTAAAAAATAATTCATTTAGACGTCAATTCAGACGTCAATTCTCAACCTTTTTCCACGTAGTTTTGCAGGCACCATCGGCTGATACTACGACAACTTCCCTGTAAATTTGGCGAAGTTTGATTAATTACTGCATAAGTTATTAATGAGATTGGTGCGAAATTTGCTTGAGTATTATTAAAAGGTATTCATTTAGACGTCAATTCAGACGTCAATTCTTAACTGTTTTCCATGTTGTTTTGCAGGCACCATCGGCTGGTATAACGGCAACTTCCCTGTAAATTTGGCGAAGTTTGATTAATTACTGCAAAATGTATTAATGAGATTGGTGTGAAATTTGATTGAGTATTATTAAAAGTTATTCATTTAGACGTCAATTCAGACGTCAATTCTCAACCTTTTTCCATGTAGTTTTGCAGGCAACATCGGCTGTTATTACGGCAACTTCCCTGTAAATTTGGCGAAGTTTGATTAATTATTGCAGAAGTTATTAATAAGCTTGATGTGAAATTTGATTGACTATTATTAAAAGTTATTCATTTAGACGTCAATTCAGACGTCAATTCTCAACCTTGTTCCATGTAGTTTTGCAGGCAACATCGGCTGTAATTACGGCAACTTCCCTGTAAATTTGGCGAAGTTTGATTAATTATTGCAGAAGTTATTAATAAGCTTGGTGTGAAATTTGATTGACTATTATTAAAAGTTATTCATTTAGACGTCAATTCAGACGTCAATTCTCAACCTTTTTCCATGTAGTTTTGCAGGCAACATTGGCTGTTATTACTGCAACTTCCTTGTAAATTTGGCGGAGTTTGATTAATTACTGCAAAAGTTATTAATGAGATTGGTGTGAAATTTGATTGAGTATTATTAAAAGATATTCATTTAGACGTCAATTCAGACGTCAATTCTCAGCCGTTTTCCATGTAGTTTTGCAGGCACCATCGGCTGGTATTACGGCAACTTCCGTGTAGATTTGGCGAAGTTTGATTAATTATTGCAGAAGTTATTAATGAGCTTGGTGTGAAATTTGATTGACTATTATTAAAAGTTATTCATTTAGACGTCAATTCAGACGTCAATTCTCATCCGTTTTCCATGTAGTTTTGCAGGCAACATTGGCTGTTATTACGGCAACTTCCCTGTAAATTTGGCGAAGTTTGATCAATTACTGCAAAAGTTATTAATGAGATGGTGTGAAATTTGATTGAGTATTATTAAAAGTTATTCATTTAGACGTCAATTCAGACGTCAATTCTCAACCGTTTTCCATGTAACTTTGCAGGCACCATCGGCTGGTATTACGGCAAGTGTCCTGTAAATTTGGCGAAGTTTGTTTAATTACTGCAAAATTTATTAATGAGATTGGTGTGAAATTTGATTGAGTATTATTAAAAGTTATTCATTTAGACGTCAATTCAGACGTCAATTCTCAGCCGTTTTCCATGTAGTTTTCAAGGCAACATCGGCTGTTATTACGGCAACTTCCCTGTAAATTTGGCGAAGTTTGATTAATTACTGCAAAAGTTATTAATGAGATTGGTGTGAAATTTGATTGAGTATTATTAAAAGATATTCATTTAGACGTCAATTCAGACGTCAATTCTGAACCGTTTTCCATGTAGTTTTGCAGGCAACATTGGCTGTTATTACGGCAACTTCCCTGTAAATTTGGCGAAGTTTGATTAATTACTGCAAAAGTTATTAATGAGATTGGTGTGAAATTTGATTGAGTATTATTAAAAGTTATTCATTTAGACGTCAATTCAGACATCAATTCTCAACCTTTTTCCATGTAGTTTTGCAGGCAACATCGGCTGTTATTACGGCAACTTCCCTGTAAATTTGGCGAAGTTTGATTAATTATTGCAGAAGTTATTAATAAGCATGGTGTGAAATTTGATTGACTATTATTAAAAGTTATTCATTTAGACGTCAATTCAGACGTCAATTCTCAACCTTTTTCCATGTAGTTTTGCAGGCAACATTGGCTGTTATTACTGCAACTTCCTTGTAAATTTGGCGGAGTTTGATTAATTATTGCAGAAATTATTAATGAGCTTGGTGTGAAATTTGATTGACTATTATTAAAAGTTATTCATTTAGACGTCAATTCAGACGTCAATTCTCAACCGTTTTTCATGTAGTTTTGCAGGCAACATCGGCTTTTATTACGGCAACTTCCCTGTAAATTTGGCGAAGTTTGATTAATTACTGCATAAGTTATTAATGAGATTGGTGCGAAATTTGCTTGAGTATTATTAAAAGTTATTCATTGAGACGTCAATTCAGACGTCAATTCTCAACCGTTTTTCATGTAGTTTTCCAGGCAACATCGGCTGTTATTACGGCAACTTCCCTGTAAATTTGGCGAAGTTTGATTAATTACTGCAAAAGTTATTAATGAGATTGGTGTGAAATTTGATTGAGTATTATTAAAAGATATTCATTTAGACGTCAATTCAGACGTCAATTCTCAGCCGTTTTCCATGTAGTTTTGCAGGCACCATCGGCTGGTATTACGGCAACTTCCGTGTAGATTTGGCGAAGTTTGATTAATTATTGCAGAAGTTATTAATGAGCTTGGTGTGAAATTTGATTGACTATTATTAAAAGTTATTCATTTAGACGTCAATTCAGACGTCAATTCTCATCCGTTTTCCATGTAATTTTGCAGGCACCATCGGCTGGTATTACGGCAAGTGTCCTGTAAATTTGGCGAAGTTTGATTAATTACTGCAAAATTTATTAATGAGATTGGTGTGAAATTTGATTGAGTATTATTAAAAGTTATTCATTTAGACGTCAATTCAGACGTCAATTCTCAGCCGTTTTCCATGTAGTTTTCAAGGCAACATCGGCTGTTATTACGGCAACTTCCCTGTAAATTTGGCGAAGTTTGATTAATTACTGCAAAAGTTATTAATGAGATTGGTGTGAAATTTGATTGAGTATTATTAAAAGATATTCATTTAGACGTCAATTCAGACGTCAATTCTAAACCGTTTTTCATGTAGTTTTGCAGGCAACATTGGCTGTTATTACGGCAACTTCCCTGTAAATTTGGCGAAGTTTGATTAATTACTGCAAAAGTTATTAATGAGATTGGTTTGAAATTTGATTGACTATTATTAAAAGTTATTCATTTAGACGTCAATTCAGACGTCAATTCTCATCCGTTTTCCATGTAGTTTCGCAGGCAACATTGGCTGTTATTACGGCAACTTCCCTGTAAATTTGGCGAAGTTTGAATAATTATTGCAAAAGTTATTAATGAGGTTGGTTTGAAATTTGATTGAATATTATTAGAAGTTATTCATTTAGACGTCAATTCAGACGTCAATTCTTAACCGTTTTCCATGTAATTTTGCAGGCACCATCGGCTGGTATTACGGCAAGTGTCCTGTAAATTTGGCGAATTTGATTAATTACTGCAAAATTTATTAATGAGATTGGTGTGAAATTTGATTGAGTATTATTAAAAGTTATTCATTTAGACGTCAATTTAGACGTTAATTCTCAACCTTTTTCCATGTAGTTTTGCAGGCAACATCGGCTGTTATTACGGCAACTTCCCTGTAAATTTGGCGAAGTTTGATTAATTACTGCAAAAGTTATTAATGAGATTGGTGTGAAATTTGATTGAGTATTATTAAAAGTTATTCATTTAGACGTCAATTCAGACGTCAATTCTCAACCGTTTTCCATGTAGTTTTGCAGGCAACATCGGCTGTTATTACGGCAACTTCCCTGTAAATTTGGCGAAGTTTGATTAATTACTACAAAAGTTATTAATGAGGTTGGTTTGAAATTTGATTGAGTATTATTAAAAGTTATTCATTTAGACGTCAATTCAGACGTCAATTCTCAACCTTTTTCCACGTAGTTTTGCAGGCACCATCGGCTGATACTACGACAACTTCCCTGTAAATTTGGCGAAGTTTGATTAATTACTGCATAAGTTATTAATGAGATTGGTGCGAAATTTGCTTGAGTATTATTAAAAGTTATTCATTTAGACGTCAATTCAGACGTCAATTCTTAACTGTTTTCCATGTTGTTTTGCAGGCACCATCGGCTGGTATAACGGCAACTTCCCTGTAAATTTGGCGAAGTTTGATTAATTACTGCAAAATGTATTAATGAGATTGGTGTGAAATTTGATTGAGTATTATTAAAAGTTATTCATTTAGACGTCAATTCAGACGTCAATTCTCAACCTTTTTCCATGTAGTTTGGCAGGCAATATCGGCTGTTATTACGGCAACTTCCCTGTAAATTTGGCGAAGTTTGATTAATTATTGCAGAAGTTATTAATAAGCTTGATGTGAAATTTGATTGACTATTATTAAAAGTTATTCATTTAGACGTCAATTCAGACGTCAATTCTCAACCTTGTTCCATGTAGTTTTGCAGGCAACATCGGCTGTAATTACGGCAACTTCCCTGTAAATTTGGCGAAGTTTGATTAATTATTGCAGAAGGTATTAATAAGCTTGGTGTGAAATTTGATTGACTATTATTAAAAGTTATTCATTTAGACGTCAATTCAGACGTCAATTCTCAACCTTTTTCTATGTAGTTTTGCAGGCAACATTGGCTGTTATTACTGCAACTTCCTTGTAAATTTGGCGGAGTTTGATTAATTACTGCAAAAGTTATTAATGAGATTGGTGTGAAATTTGATTGAGTATTATTAAAAGATATTCATTTAGACGTCAATTCAGACGTCAATTCTCAGCCGTTTTCCATGTAGTTTTGCAGGCACCATCGGCTGGTATTACGGCAACTTCCGTGTAGATTTGGCGAAGTTTGATTAATTATTGCAGAAGTTATTAATGAGCTTGGTGTGAAATTTGATTGACTATTATTAAAAGTTATTCATTTAGACGTCAATTCAGACGTCAATTCTCATCCGTTTTCCATGTAGTTTTGCAGGCAACATTGGCTGTTATTACGGCAACTTCCCTGTAAATTTGGCGAAGTTTGATCAATTACTGCAAAAGTTATTAATGAGATTGGTGTGAAATTTGATTGAGTATTATTAAAAGTTATTCATTTAGACGTCAATTCAGACGTCAATTCTCAACCGTTTTCCATGTAATTTTGCAGGCACCATCGGCTGGTATTACGGCAAGTGTCCTGTAAATTTGGCGAAGTTTGTTTAATTACTGCAAAATTTATTAATGAGATTGGTGTGAAATTTGATTGAGTATTATTAAAAGTTATTCATTTAGACGTCAATTCAGACGTCAATTCTCAGCCGTTTTCCATGTAGTTTTCAAGGCAACATCGGCTGTTATTACGGCAACTTCCCGGTAAATTTGGCGAAGTTTGATTAATTACTGCAAAAGTTATTAATGAGATTGGTGTGAAATTTGATTGAGTATTATTAAAAGATATTCATTTAGACGTCAATTCAGACGTCAATTCTGAACCGTTTTCCATGTAGTTTTGCAGGCAACATTGGCTGTTATTACGGCAACTTCCCTGTAAATTTGGCGAAGTTTGATTAATTACTGCAAAAGTTATTAATGAGATTGGTGTGAAATTTGATTGAGTATTATTAAAAGTTATTCATTTAGACGTCAATTCAGACATCAATTCTCAACCTTTTTCCATGTAGTTTTGCAGGCAACATCGGCTGTTATTACGGCAACTTCCCTGTAAATTTGGCGAAGTTTGATTAATTATTGCAGAAGTTATTAATAAGCTTGGTGTGAAATTTGATTGACTATTATTAAAAGTTATTCATTTAGACGTCAATTCAGACGTCAATTCTCAACCTTTTTCCATGTAGTTTTGCAGGCAACATTGGCTGTTATTACTGCAACTTCCTTGTAAATTTGGCGGAGTTTGATTAATTATTGCAGAAATTATTAATGAGCTTGGTGTGAAATTTGATTGACTATTATTAAAAGTTATTCATTTAGACGTCAATTCAGACGTCAATTCTCAACCGTTTTTCATGTAGTTTTGCAGGCAACATCGGCTTTTATTACGGCAACTTCCCTGTAAATTTGGCGAAGTTTGATTAATTACTGCATAAGTTATTAATGAGATTGGTGCGAAATTTGCTTGAGTATTATTAAAAGTTATTCATTTAGACGTCAATTCAGACGTCAATTCTCAACCGTTTTTCATGTAGTTTTCCAGGCAACATCGGCTGTTATTACGGCAACTTCCCTGTAAATTTGGCGAAGTTTGATTAATTACTGCAAAAGTTATTAATGAGATTGGTGTGAAATTTGATTGAGTATTATTAAAAGATATTCATTTAGACGTCAATTCAGACGTCAATTCTCAGCCGTTTTCCATGTAGTTTTGCAGGCACCATCGGCTGGTATTACGGCAACTTCCGTGTAGATTTGGCGAAGTTTGATTAATTATTGCAGAAGTTATTAATGAGCTTGGTGTGAAATTTGATTGACTATTACTAAAAGTTATTCATTTAGACGTCAATTCAGACGTCAATTCTCATCCGTTTTCCATGTAATTTTGCAGGCACCATCGGCTGGTATTACGGCAAATGTCCTGTAAATTTGGCGAAGTTTGATTAATTACTGCAAAATTTATTAATGAGATTGGTGTGAAATTTGATTGAGTATTATTAAAAGTTATTCATTTAGACGTCAATTCAGACGTCAATTCTCAGCCGTTTTCCATGTAGTTTTCAAGGCAACATCGGCTGTTATTACGGCAACTTCCCTGTGAATTTGGCGAAGTTTGATTAATTACTGCAAAAGTTATTAATGAGATTGGTTTGAAATTTGATTGAGTATTATTAAAAGATATTCATTTAGACGTCAATTCAGACGTCAATTCTCAGCCGTTTTCCATGTAGTTTTGCAGGCACCATCGGCTGGTATTACGGCAACTTCCGTGTAGATTTGGCGAAGTTTGATTAATTATTGCAGAAGTTATTAATGAGCTTGGTGTGAAATTTGATTGACTATTATTAAAAGTTATTCATTTAGACGTCAATTCAGACGTCAATTCTCATCCGTTTTCCATGTAGTTTTGCAGGCAACATTGGCTGTTATTACGGCAACTTCCCTGTAAATTTGGCGAAGTTTGATCAATTACTGCAAAAGTTATTAATGAGATTGGTGTGAAATTTGATTGAGTATTATTAAAAGTTATTCATTTAGACGTCAATTCAGACGTCAATTCTCAACCGTTTTCCATGTAATTTTGCAGGCACCATCGGCTGGTATTACGGCAAGTGTCCTGTAAATTTGGCGAAGTTTGTTTAATTACTGCAAAATTTATTAATGAGATTGGTGTGAAATTTGATTGAGTATTATTAAAAGTTATTCATTTAGACGTCAATTCAGACGTCAATTCTCAGCCGTTTTCCATGTAGTTTTCAAGGCAACATCGGCTGTTATTACGGCAACTTCCCTGTAAATTGGCGAAGTTTGATTAATTACTGCAAAAGTTATTAATGAGATTGGTGTGAAATTTGATTGAGTATTATTAAAAGATATTCATTAGACGTCAATTCAGACGTCAATTCTGAACCGTTTTCCATGTAGTTTTGCAGGCAACATTGGCTGTTATTACGGCAACTTCCCTGTAAATTTGGCGAAGTTTGATTAATTACTGCAAAAGTTATTAATGAGATTGGTGTGAAATTTGATTGAGTATTATTAAAAGTTATTCATTTAGACGTCAATTCAGACATCAATTCTCAACCTTTTTCCATGTAGTTTTGCAGGCAACATCGGCTGTTATTACGGCAACTTCCCTGTAAATTTGGCGAAGTTTGATTAATTATTGCAGAAGTTATTAATAAGCTTGGTGTGAAATTTGATTGACTATTATTAAAAGTTATTCATTTAGACGTCAATTCAGACGTCAATTCTCAACCTTTTTCCATGTAGTTTTGCAGGCAACATTGGCTGTTATTACTGCAACTTCCTTGTAAATTTGGCGGAGTTTGATTAATTATTGCAGAAATTATTAATGAGCTTGGTGTGAAATTTGATTGACTATTATTAAAAGTTATTCATTTAGACGTCAATTCAGACGTCAATTCTCAACCGTTTTTTCATGTAGTTTTGCAGGCAACATCGGCTTTTATTACGGCAACTTCCCTGTAAATTTGGCGAAGTTTGATTAATTACTGCATAAGTTATTAATGAGATTGGTGCGAAATTTGCTTGAGTATTATTAAAAGTTATTCATTTAGACGTCAATTCAGACGTTAATTCTCAACCGTTTTTCATGTAGTTTCCAGGCAACATCGGCTGTTATTACGGCAACTTCCCTGTAAATTTGGCGAAGTTTGATTAATTACTGCAAAAGTTATTAATGAGATTGGTGTGAAATTTGATTGAGTATTATTAAAAGATATTCATTTAGACGTCAATTCAAACGTCAATTCTCAGCCGTTTTCCATGTAGTTTTGCAGGCACCATCGGCTGGTATTACGGCAACTTCCGTGTAGATTTGGCGAAGTTTGATTAATTATTGCAGAAGTTATTAATGAGCTTGGTGTGAAATTTGATTGACTATTATTAAAAGTTATTCATTTAGACGTCAATTCAGACGTCAATTCTCATCCGTTTTCCATGTAATTTTGCAGGCACCATCGGCTGGTATTACGGCAAGTGTCCTGTAAATTTGGCGAAGTTTGATTAATTACTGCAAAATTTATTAATGAGATTGGTGTGAAATTTGATTGAGTATTATTAAAAGTTATTCATTTAGACGTCAATTCAGACGTCAATTCTCAGCCGTTTTCCATGTAGTTTTCAAGGCAACATCGGCTGTTATTACGGCAACTTCCCTGTAAATTTGGCGAAGTTTGATTAATTACTGCAAAAGTTATTAATGAGATTGGTTTGAAATTTGATTGAGTATTATTAAAAGATATTCATTTAGACGTCAATTCAGACGTCAATTCTCAGCCGTTTTCCATGTAGTTTTGCAGGCACCATCGGCTGGTATTACGGCAACTTCCGTGTAGATTTGGCGAAGTTTGATTAATTATTGCAGAAGTTATTAATGAGCTTGGTGTGAAATTTGATTGACTATTATTAAAAGTTATTCATTTAGACGTCAATTCAGACGTCAATTCTCATCCGTTTTCCATGTAGTTTTGCAGGCAACATTGGCTGTTATTACGGCAACTTCCCTGTAAATTTGGCGAAGTTTGATCAATTACTGCAAAAGTTATTAATGAGATTGGTGTGAAATTTAATTGAGTATTATTAAAAGTTATTCATTTAGACGTCAATTCAGACGTCAATTCTCAACCGTTTTCCATGTAATTTCGCAGGCACCATCGGCTGGTATTACGGCAAGTGTCCTGTAAATTTGGCGAAGTTTGTTTAATTACTGCAAAATTTATTAATGAGATTGGTGTGAAATTTGATTGAGTATTATTAAAAGTTATTCATTTAGACGTCAATTCAGACGTCAATTCTCAGCCGTTTTCCATGTAGTTTTCAAGGCAACATCGGCTGTTATTACGGCAACTTCCCTGTAAATTTGGCGAAGTTTGATTAATTACTGCAAAAGTTATTAATGAGATTGGTGTGAATTTGATTGAGTATTATTAAAAGATATTCATTTAGACGTCAATTCAGACGTCAATTCTGAACCGTTTTCCATGTAGTTTTGCAGGCAACATTGGCTGTTATTACGGCAACTTCCCTGTAAATTTGGCGAAGTTTGATTAATTACTGCAAAAGTTATTAATGAGATTGGTGTGAAATTTGATTGAGTATTATTAAAAGTTATTCATTTAGACGTCAATTCAGACATCAATTCTCAACGTTTTTCCATGTAGTTTTGCAGGCAACATCGGCTGTTATTACGGCAACTTCCCTGTAAATTTGGCGAAGTTTGATTAATTATTGCAGAAGTTATTAATAAGCTTGGTGTGAAATTTGATTGACTATTATTAAAAGTTATTCATTTAGACGTCAATTCAGACGCCAATTCTCAACCTTTTTCCATGTAGTTTTGCAGGCAACATTGGCTGTCATTACTGCAACTTCCTTGTAAATTTGGCGGAGTTTGATTAATTATTGCAGAAATTATTAATGAGCTTGGTGTGAAATTTGATTGACTATTATTAAAAGTTATTCATTTAGACGTCAATTCAGACGTCAATTCTCAACCGTTTTTCATGTAGTTTTGCAGGCAACATCGGCTTTTATTACGGCAACTTCCCTGTAAATTTGGCGAAGTTTGATTAATTACTGCATAAGTTATTAATGAGATTGGTGCGAAATTTGCTTGAGTATTATTAAAAGTTATTCATTTAGACGTCAATTCAGACGTCAATTCTCAACCGTTTTTCATGTAGTTTTCCAGGCAACATCGGCTGTTATTACGGCAACTTCCCTGTAAATTTGGCGAAGTTTGATTAATTACTGCAAAAGTTATTAATGAGATTGGTGTGAAATTTGATTGAGTATTATTAAAAGATATTCATTTAGACGTCAATTCAGACGTCAATTCTCAGCCGTTTTCCATGTAGTTTTGCAGGCACCATCGGCTGGTATTACGGCAACTTCCGTGTAGATTTGGCGAAGTTTGATTAATTATTGCAGAAGTTATTAATGAGCTTGGTGTGAAATTTGATTGACTATTATTAAAAGTTATTCATTTAGACGTCAATTCAGACGTCAATTCTCATCCGTTTTCCATGTAATTTTGCAGGCACCATCGGCTGGTATTACGGCAAGTGTCCTGTAAATTTGGCGAAGTTTGATTAATTACTGCAAAATTTATTAATGGGATTGGTGTGAAATTTGATTGAGTATTATTAAAAGTTATTCATTTAGACGTCAATTCAGACGTCAATTCTCAGCCGTTTTCCATGTAGTTTTCAAGGCAACATCGGCTGTTATTACGGCAACTTCCCTGTAAATTTGGCGAAGTTTGATTAATTACTGCAAAAGTTATTAATGAGATTGGTGTGAAATTTGATTGAGTATTATTAAAAGATATTCATTTAGACGTCAATTCAGACGTCAATTCTCAACCGATTTTCATGTAGTTTTGCAGGCAACATTGGCTGTTATTACGGCAACTTCCCTGTAAATTTGGCGAAGTTTGATTAATTACTGCAAAAGTTATTAATGAGATTGGTTTGAAATTTGATTGACTATTATTAAAAGTTATTCATTTAGACGTCAATTCAGACGTCAATTCTCATCCGTTTTCCATGTAGTTTCGCAGGCAACATTGGCTGTTATTACGGCAACTTCCCTGTAAATTTGGCGAAGTTTGATTTATTATTGCAGAAGTTATTAATAAGCTTGGTGTGAAATTTGATTGACTATTATTAAAAGTTATTCATTTAGACGTCAATTCAGACGTCAATTCTTAACCGTTTTCCATGTAATTTTGCAGGCACCATCGGCTGGTATTACGGCAAGTGTCCTGTAAATTTGGCGAATTTGATTAATTACTGCAAAATTTATTAATGAGATTGGTGTGAAATTTGATTGAGTATTATTAAAAGTTATTCATTTAGACGTCAATTTAGACGTTAATTCTCAACCTTTTTCCATGTAGTTTTGCAGGCAACATCGGCTGTTATTACGGCAACTTCCCTGTAAATTTGGCGAAGTTTGATTTATTATTGCAGAAGTTATTAATAAGCTTGGTGTGAAATTTGATTGACTATTATTAAAAGTTATTCATTTAGACGTCAATTCAGACGTCAATTCTCATCCTTTTTCCATGTAGTTTTGCAGGCAACATTGGCTGTTATTACGGCAACTTCCTTGTAAATTTGGCGAAGTTTGATTAATTATTGCAGAAATTATTAATGAGCTTGGTGTGAAATTTGATTGACTGTTATTAAAAGTTATTCATTTAGACGTCAATTCAGACGTCAATTCTCAACCATTTTTCATGTAGTTTTGCAGGCAACATCGGCTTTTATTACGGCAACTTCCCTGTAAATTTGGCGAAGTTTGATCAATTACTGCAAAAGTTATTAATGAGATTGGTGTGAAATTTGATTGAGTATTATTAAAAGTTATTCATTTAGACGTCAATTCAGACGTCAATTCTCAACCGTTTTCCATGTAATTTTGCAGGCACCATCGGCTGGTATTACGGCAAGTGTCCTGTAAATTTGGCGAAGTTTGATTAATTACTGCAAAATTTATTAATGAGATTGGTGTGAAATTTGATTGAGTATTATTAAAAGTTATTCATTTAGACGTCAATTTAGACGTTAATACTCAACCGTTTTCCATGTAGTTTTGCAGGCAACATCGGCTGTTATTACGGCAACTTCCCTGTAAATTTGGCGAAGTTTGATTAATTACTGCAAAAGTTATTAATGAGATTGGTGTGAAATTTGATTGAGTATTATTAAAAGTTATTCATTTAGACGTCAATTCAGACGTCAATTCTCAACCGTTTTCCATGTAGTTTTGCAGGCAACATCGGCTGTTATTACGGCAACTTCCCTGTAAATTTGGCGAAGTTTGATTAATTACTGCAAAAGTTATTAATGAGGTTGGTTTAAAATTTGATTGAGTATTATTAAAAGTTATTCATTTAGACGTCAATTCAGACGTCAATTCTCAACCTTTTTCCACGTAGTTTTGCAGGCACCATCGGCTGATACTACGACAACTTCCCTGTAAATTTGGCGAAGTTTGCTTAATTACTGCATAAGTTATTAATGAGATTGGTGCGAAATTTGCTTGAGTTTTATTAAAAGTTATTCATTTAGACGTCAATTCAGACGTCAATTCTTAACTGTTTCCCATGTTGTTTTGCAGGCACCATCGGCTGGTATAACGGCAACTTCCCCGTAAATTTGGCGAAGTTTGATTAATTACTGCAAAATTTATTAATGAGATTGGTGTGAAATTTGATTGAGTATTATTAAAAGTTATTCATTTAGACGTCAATTCAGACGTCAATTCTCAACCTTTTTCCATGTAGTTTTGCAGGCAACATCGGCTGTTATTACGGCAACTTCCCTGCAAATTTGGCGAAGTTTGATTAATTATTGCAGAAGTTATTAATAAGCTTGATGTGAAATTTGATTGACTATTATTAAAAGTTATTCATTTAGACGTCAATTCAGACGTCAATTCTCAACCTTTTTCCATGTAGTTTTGCAGGCAACATCGGCTGTTATTACGGCAACTTCCCTGTAAATTTGGCGAAGTTTGATTAATTATTGCAGAAGTTATTAATAAGCTTGGTGTGAAATTTGATTGACTATTATTAAAAGTTATTCATTTAGACGTCAATTCAGACGTCAATTCTCAACCTTTTTCCATGTAGTTTTGCAGGCAACATCGGCTGTTATTACGGCAACTTCCCTGTAAATTTGGCGAAGTTTGATTAATTATTGCAGAAGTTATTAATAAGCTTGGTGTGAAATTTGATTGACTATTATTAAAAGTTATTCATTTAGACGTCAATTCAGACGTCAATTCTCAACCTTTTTCCATGTAGTTTTGCAGGCAACATTGGCTGTTATTACTGCAACTTCCTTGTAAATTTGGCGGAGTTTGATTCATTATTGCAGAAATTATTAATGAGCTTGGTGTGAAATTTGATTGACTATTATTAAAAGTTATTCATTTAGACGTCAATTCAGACGTCAATTCTCAACCATTTTTCATGTAGTTTTGCAGGCAACATCGGCTTTTATTACGGCAACTTCCCTGTAAATTTGGCGAAGTTTGATCAATTACTGCAAAAGTTATTAATGAGATTGGTGTGAAATTTGATTGAGTATTATTAAAAGTTATTCATTTAGACGTCAACTCAGACGTCAATTCTCAACCGTTTTCCATGTAATTTTGCAGGCACCATCGGCTGGTATTACGGCAAGTGTCCTGTAAATTTGGCGAAGTTTGATTAATTACTGCAAAATTTATTAATGAGATTGGTGTGAAATTTGATTGAGTATTATTAAAAGTTATTCATTTAGACGTCAATTTAGACGTTAATTCTCAACCGTTTTCCATGTAGTTTTGCAGGCAACATCGGCTGTTATTACGGCAACTTCCCTGTAAATTTGGCGAAGTTTGATTATTTACTGCAAAATTTATTAATGAGATTGGTGTGAAATTTGATTGAGTATTATTAAAAGTTATTCATTTAGACGTCAATTCAGACGTCAATTCTCAACCGTTTTCCATGTAGTTTTGCAGGCAACATCGGCTGTTATTACGGCAACTTCCCTGTAAATTTGGCGAAGTTTGATTAATTACTGCGAAAGTTATTAATGAGGTTGGTTTAAAATTTGATTGAGTATTATTAAAAGTTATTCATTTAGACGTCAATTCAGACGTCAATTCTCAACCGTTTTCCATGTAATTTTGCAGGCACCATCGGCTGGTATTACGGCAAGTGTCCTGTAAATTTGGCGAAGTTTGATTAATTACTGCAAAATTTATTAATGAGATTGGTGTGAAATTTGATTGAGTATTATTAAAAGTTATTCATTTAGACGTCAATTTAGACGTTAATTCTCAACCGTTTTCCATGTAGTTTTGCAGGCAACATCGGCTGTTATTACGGCAGCTTCCCTGTAAATTTGGCAAAGTTTGATTAATTACTGCAAAAGTTATTAATGAGATTGGTGTGAAATTTGATTGAGTATTATTAAAAGTTATTCATTTAGACGTCAATTCAGACGTCAATTCTCAACCGTTTTCCATGTAGTTTTGCAGGCAACATCGGCTGTTATTACGGCAACTTCCCTGTAAATTTGGCGAAGTTTGATTAATTACTGCAAAAGTTATTAATGAGGTTGGTTTAAAATTTGATTGAGTATTATTAAAAGTTATTCATTTAGACGTCAATTCAGACGTCAATTCTCAACCGTTTTCCATGTAATTTTGCAGGCACCATCGGCTGGTATTACGGCAAGTGTCCTGTAAATTTGGCGAAGTTTGATTAATTACTGCAAAATTTATTAATGAGATTGGTGTGAAATTTGATTGAGTATTATTAAAAGTTATTCATTTAGACGTCAATTTAGACGTTAATTCTCAACCGTTTTCCATGTAGTTTTGCAGGCAACATCGGCTGTTATTACGGCAACTTCCCTGTAAATTTGGCGAAGTTTGATTATTTACTGCAAAATTTATTAATGAGATTGGTGTGAAATTTGATTGAGTATTATTAAAAGTTATTCATTTAGACGTCAATTCAGACGTCAATTCTCAACCGTTTTCCATGTAGTTTTGCAGGCAACATCGGCTGTTATTACGGCAACTTCCCTGTAAATTTGGCGAAGTTTGATTAATTACTGCGAAAGTTATTAATGAGGTTGGTTTAAAATTTGATTGAGTATTATTAAAAGTTATTCATTTAGACGTCAATTCAGACGTCAATTCTCAACCGTTTTCCATGTAATTTTGCAGGCACCATCGGCTGGTATTACGGCAAGTGTCCTGTAAATTTGGCGAAGTTTGATTAATTACTGCAAAATTTATTAATGAGATTGGTGTGAAATTTGATTGAGTATTATTAAAAGTTATTCATTTAGACGTCAATTTAGACGTTAATTCTCAACCGTTTTCCATGTAGTTTTGCAGGCAACATCGGCTGTTATTACGGCAACTTCCCTGTAAATTTGGCGAAGTTTGATTATTTACTGCAAAATTTATTAATGAGATTGGTGTGAAATTTGATTGAGTATTATTAAAAGTTATTCATTTAGACGTCAATTCAGACGTCAATTCTCAACCGTTTTCCATGTAGTTTTGCAGGCAACATCGGCTGTTATTACGGCAACTTCCCTGTAAATTTGGCGAAGTTTGATTAATTACTGCGAAAGTTATTAATGAGGTTGGTTTAAAATTTGATTGAGTATTATTAAAAGTTATTCATTTAGACGTCAATTCAGACGTCAATTCTCAACCGTTTTCCATGTAATTTTGCAGGCACCATCGGCTGGTATTACGGCAAGTGTCCTGTAAATTTGGCGAATTTGATTAATTACTGCAAAATTTATTAATGAGATTGGTGTGAAATTTGATTGAGTATTATTAAAAGTTATTCATTTAGACGTCAATTTAGACGTTAATTCTCAACCTTTTTCCATGTAGTTTTGCAGGCAACATCGGCTGTTATTACGGCAACTTCCCTGTAAATTTGGCGAAGTTTGATTTATTATTGCAGAAGTTATTAATAAGCTTGGTGTGAAATTTGATTGACTATTATTAAAAGTTATTCATTTAGACGTCAATTCAGACGTCAATTCTCATCCTTTTTCCATGTAGTTTTGCAGGCAACATTGGCTGTTATTACGGCAACTTCCTTGTAAATTTGGCGAAGTTTGATTAATTATTGCAGAAATTATTAATGAGCTTGGTGTGAAATTTGATTGACTATTATTAAAAGTTATTCATTTAGACGTCAATTCAGACGTCAATTCTCATCCGTTTTCCATGTAATTTTGCAGGCACCATCGGCTGGTATTACGGCAAGTGTCCTGTAAATTTGGCGAAGTTTGATTAATTACTGCAAAATTTATTAATGAGATTGGTGTGAAATTTGATTGAGTATTATTAAAAGTTATTCATTTAGACGTCAATTCAGACGTCAATTCTCAGCCGTTTTCCATGTAGTTTTGCAGGCAACATCGGCTTTTATTACGGCAACTTCCCTGTAAATTTGGCGAAGTTTGATTAATTACTGCATAAGTTATTAATGAGATTGGTGCGAAATTTGCTTGAGTATTATTAAAAGTTATTCATTTAGACGTCAATTCAGACGTCAATTCTCAACCGTTTTCTATGTAGTTTTGCAGGCAACATCGTCTGTTATTACGACAACTTCTCTGTAAATTTGGCGAAGTTTGATTAATTACTGCATAAGTTATTAATGAGATTGGTGCGAAATTTGCTTGAGTATTATTAAAAGTTATTCATTTAGACGTCAATTCAGACGTCAATTCTTAACTGTTTTCCATGTTGTTTTGCAGGCACCATCGGCTGGTATAACGGCAACTTCCCTGTAAATTTGGCGAAGTTTGATTAATTACTGCAAAATTCATTAATGAGATTGGTGTGAAATTTGATTGAGTATTATTAAAAGTTATTCATTTAGACGTCAATTCAGACGTCAATTCTCAACCTTTTTCCATGTAGTTTTGCAGGCAACATCGGCTGTTATTACGGCAACTTCCCTGTAAATTTGGCGAAGTTTGATTAATTATTGCAGAAGTTATTAATAAGCTTGGTGTGAAATTTGATTGACTATTATTAAAAGTTATTCATTTAGACGTCAATTTAGACGTCAATTCTCAACCTTTTTCCATGTAGTTTTGCAGGCAACATCGGCTGTTATTACGGCAACTTCCCTGTAAATTTGGCGAAGTTTGATTAATTATTGCAGAAGTTATTAATAAGCTTGGTGTGAAATTTGATTGACTATTATTAAAAGTTATTCATTTAGACGTCAATTCAGACGTCAATTCTCAACCTTTTTCCATGTAGTTTTGCAGGCAACATTGGCTGTTATTACTGCAACTTCCTTGTAAATTTGGCGGAGTTTGATTCATTATTGCAGAAATTATTAATGAGCTTGGTGTGAAATTTGATTGACTGTTATTAAAAGTTATTCATTTAGACGTCAATTCAGACGTCAATTCTCAACCATTTTTCATGTAGTTTTGCAGGCAACATCGGCTTTTATTACGGCAACTTCCCTGTAAATTTGGCGAAGTTTGATCAATTACTGCAAAAGTTATTAATGAGATTGGTGTGAAATTTGATTGAGTATTATTAAAAGTTATTCATTTAGACGTCAATTCAGACGTCAATTCTCAACCGTTTTCCATGTAATTTTGCAGGCACCATCGGCTGGTATTACGGCAAGTGTCCTGTAAATTTGGCGAAGTTTGATTAATTACTGCAAAATTTATTAATGAGATTGGTGTGAAATTTGATTGAGTATTATTAAAAGTTATTCATTTAGACGTCAATTTAGACGTTAATACTCAACCGTTTTCCATGTAGTTTTGCAGGCAACATCGGCTGTTATTACGGCAACTTCCCTGTAAATTTGGCGAAGTTTGATTAATTACTGCAAAAGTTATTAATGAGATTGGTGTGAAATTTGATTGAGTATTATTAAAAGTTATTCACTTAGACGTCAATTCAGACGTCAATTCTCAACCGTTTTCCATGTAGTTTTGCAGGCAACATCGGCTGTTATTACGGCAACTTCCCTGTAAATTTGGCGAAGTTTGATTAATTACTGCAAAAGTTATTAATGAGGTTGGTTTAAAATTTGATTGAGTATTATTAAAAGTTATTCATTTAGACGTCAATTCAGACGTCAATTCTCAACCTTTTTCCACGTAGTTTTGCAGGCACCATCGGCTGATACTACGACAACTTCCCTGTAAATTTGGCGAAGTTTGCTTAATTACTGCATAAGTTATTAATGAGATTGGTGCGAAATTTGCTTGAGTTTTATTAAAAGTTATTCATTTAGACGTCAATTCAGACGTCAATTCTTAACTGTTTCCCATGTTGTTTTGCAGGCACCATCGGCTGGTATAACGGCAACTTCCCCGTAAATTTGGCGAAGTTTGATTAATTACTGCAAAATTTATTAATGAGATTGGTGTGAAATTTGATTGAGTATTATTAAAAGTTATTCATTTAGACGTCAATTCAGACGTCAATTCTCAACCTTTTTCCATGTAGTTTTGCAGGCAACATCGGCTGTTATTACGGCAACTTCCCTGCAAATTTGGCGAAGTTTGATTAATTATTGCAGAAGTTATTAATAAGCTTGATGTGAAATTTGATTGACTATTATTAAAAGTTATTCATTTAGACGTCAATTCAGACGTCAATTCTCAACCTTTTTCCATGTAGTTTTGCAGGCAACATCGGCTGTTATTACGGCAACTTCCCTGTAAATTTGGCGAAGTTTGATTAATTATTGCAGAAGTTATTAATAAGCTTGGTGTGAAATTTGATTGACTATTATTAAAAGTTATTCATTTAGACGTCAATTCAGACGTCAATTCTCAACCTTTTTCCATGTAGTTTTGCAGGCAACATCGGCTGTTATTACGGCAACTTCCCTGTAAATTTGGCGAAGTTTGATTAATTATTGCAGAAGTTATTAATAAGCTTGGTGTGAAATTTGATTGACTATTATTAAAAGTTATTCATTTAGACGTCAATTCAGACGTCAATTCTCAACCTTTTTCCATGTAGTTTTGCAGGCAACATTGGCTGTTATTACTGCAACTTCCTTGTAAATTTGGCGGAGTTTGATTCATTATTGCAGAAATTATTAATGAGCTTGGTGTGAAATTTGATTGACTATTATTAAAAGTTATTCATTTAGACGTCAATTCAGACGTCAATTCTCAACCATTTTTCATGTAGTTTTGCAGGCAACATCGGCTTTTATTACGGCAACTTCCCTGTAAATTTGGCGAAGTTTGATCAATTACTGCAAAAGTTATTAATGAGATTGGTGTGAAATTTGATTGAGTATTATTAAAAGTTATTCATTTAGACGTCAACTCAGACGTCAATTCTCAACCGTTTTCCATGTAATTTTGCAGGCACCATCGGCTGGTATTACGGCAAGTGTCCTGTAAATTTGGCGAAGTTTGATTAATTACTGCAAAATTTATTAATGAGATTGGCGTGAAATTTGATTGAGTATTATTAAAAGTTATTCATTTAGACGTCAATTTAGACGTTAATTCTCAACCGTTTTCCATGTAGTTTTGCAGGCAACATCGGCTGTTATTACGGCAACTTCCCTGTAAATTTGGCGAAGTTTGATTATTTACTGCAAAATTTATTAATGAGATTGGTGTGAAATTTGATTGAGTATTATTAAAAGTTATTCATTTAGACGTCAATTCAGACGTCAATTCTCAACCGTTTTCCATGTAGTTTTGCAGGCAACATCGGCTGTTATTACGGCAACTTCCCTGTAAATTTGGCGAAGTTTGATTAATTACTGCGAAAGGTATTAATGAGGTTGGTTTAAAATTTGATTGAGTATTATTAAAAGTTATTCATTTAGACGTCAATTCAGACGTCAATTCTCAACCGTTTTCCATGTAATTTTGCAGGCACCATCGGCTGGTATTACGGCAAGTGTCCTGTAAATTTGGCGAAGTTTGATTAATTACTGCAAAATTTATTAATGAGATTGGTGTGAAATTTGATTGAGTATTATTAAAAGTTATTCATTTAGACGTCAATTTAGACGTTAATTCTCAACCGTTTTCCATGTAGTTTTGCAGGCAACATCGGCTGTTATTACGGCAGCTTCCCTGTAAATTTGGCAAAGTTTGATTAATTACTGCAAAAGTTATTAATGAGATTGGTGTGAAATTTGATTGAGTATTATTAAAAGTTATTCATTTAGACGTCAATTCAGACGTCAATTCTCAACCGTTTTCCATGTAGTTTTGCAGGCAACATCGGCTGTTATTACGGCAACTTCCCTGTAAATTTGGCGAAGTTTGATTAATTACTGCAAAAGTTATTAATGAGGTTGGTTTAAAATTTGATTGAGTATTATTAAAAGTTATTCATTTAGACGTCAATTCAGACGTCAATTCTCAACCTTTTTCCACGTAGTTTTGCAGGCACCATCGGCTGATACTACGACAACTTCCCTGTAAATTTGGCGAAGTTTGATTAATTACTGCATAAGTTATTAATGAGATTGGTGCGAAATTTGCTTGAGTATTATTAAAAGTTATTCATTTAGACGTCAATTCAGACGTCAATTCTTAACTGTTTTCCATGTTGTTTTGCAGGCACCATCGGCTGGTATAACGGCAACTTCCCTGTAAATTTGGCGAAGTTTGATTAATTACTGCAAAATTTATTAATGAGATTGGTGTGAAATTTGATTGAGTATTATTAAAAGTTATTCATTTAGACGTCAATTCAGACGTCAATTCTCAACCTTTTTCCATGTAGTTTTGCAGGCAACATCAGCTGTTATTACGGCAACTTCCCTGCAAATTTGGCGAAGTTTGATTAATTATTGCAGAAGTTATTAATAAGCTTGATGTGAAATTTGATTGACTATTATTAAAAGTTATTCATTTAGACGTCAATTCAGACGTCAATTCTCAACCTTTTTCCATGTAGTTTTGCAGGCAACATCGGCTGTTATTACGGCAACTTCCCTGTTAATTTGGCGAAGTTTGATTAATTATTGCAGAAGTTATTAATAAGCTTGGTGTGAAATTTGATTGACTATTATTAAAAGTTATTCATTTAGACGTCAATTCAGACGTCAATTCTCAACCTTTTTCCATGTAGTTTTGCAGGCAACATTGGCTGTTATTACTGCAACTTCCTTGTAAATTTGGCGGAGTTTGATTAATTATTGCAGAAATTATTAATGAGATTGGTGTGAAATTTGATTGAGTATTATTAAAAGTTATTCATTTAGACGTCAATTTAGACGTTAATTCTCAACCGTTTTCCATGTAGTTTTGCAGGCAACATCGGCTGTTATTACGGCAACTTCCCTGTAAATTTGGCGAAGTTTGATTAATTACTGCAAAAGTTATTAATGAGATTGGTGTGAAAATTGATTGAGTATTATTAAAAGTTATTCATTTAGACGTCAATTCAGACGTCAATTCTCAACCTTTTTCCATGTAGTTTTGCAGGCAACATCGGCTGTTATTACGGCAACTTCCCTGTAAATTTGGCGAAGTTTGATTAATTATTGCAGAAGTTATTAATAAGCTTGGTGTGAAATTTGATTGACTATTATTAAAAGTTATTCATTTAGACGTCAATTCAGACGTCAATTCTCAACCTTTTTCCATGTAGTTTTGCAGGCAACATCGGCTGTTATTACGGCAACTTCCCTGTAAATTTGGCGAAGTTTGATTAATTATTGCAGAAGTTATTAATAAGCTTGGTGTGAAATTTGATTGACTATTATTAAAAGTTATTCATTTAGACGTCAATTCAGACGTCAATTCTCAACCTTTTTCCATGTAGTTTTGCAGGCAACATTGGCTGTTATTACTGCAACTTCCTTGTAAATTTGGCGGAGTTTGATTCATTATTGCAGAAATTATTAATAAGCTTGGTGTGAAATTTGATTGACTATTATTAAAAGTTATTCATTTAGACGTCAATTCAGACGTCAATTCTCAACCATTTTTCATGTAGTTTTGCAGGCAACATCGGCTTTTATTACGGCAACTGCCCTGTAAATTTGGCGAACTGTGATTAATTACTGCAAAAGTTATTAATGAGATTGGTGTGAAATTTGATTGAGTATTATCAAAAGTTATTCATTTAGACGTCAATTCAGACGTCAATTCTCAACCGTTTTCCATGTAATTTTGCAGGCACCATCGGCTGGTATTACGGCAACTGCCCTGTAAATTTGGCGAACTGTGATTAATTACTGCAAAAGTTATTAATGAGATTGGTGTGAAATTTGATTGAGTATTATTAAAAGTTATTCATTTAGACGCGTCAATTCAGACGTCAATTCTCAACCTTTTTCCATGTAGTTTTGCAGGCAACATTAGCTGTTTATTACGGCAACTTCCCTGGCAAATTTGGCGAAGTTTGATTAATTATTGCAGAAGTTATTAATAAGCTTGATGTGAAATTTGATTGACTATTATTAAAAGTTATTCATTTAGACGTCAATTCAGACGTCAATTCTCAACCTTTTTCCATGTAGTTTTGCAGGCAACATCGGCTGTTATTACGGCAACTTCCCTGTAAATTTGGCGAAGTTTGATTAATTATTGCAGAAGTTATTAATAAGCTTGGTGTGAAATTTGATTGACTATTATTAAAAGTTATTCATTTAGACGTCAATTCAGACGTCAATTCTCAACCTTTTTCCATGTAGTTTTGCAGGCAACATTGGCTGTTATTACTGCAACTTCCTTGTAAATTTGGCGGAGTTTGATTAATTATTGCAGAAATTATTAATGAGATTGGTGTGAAATTTGATTGAGTATTATTAAAAGTTATTCATTTAGACGTCAATTTAGACGTTAATTCTCAACCGTTTTCCATGTAGTTTTGCAGGCAACATCGGCTGTTATTACGGCAACTTCCCTGTAAATTTGGCGAAGTTTGATTAATTACTGCAAAAGTTATTAATGAGATTGGTGTGAAAATTGATTGAGTATTATTAAAAGTTATTCATTTAGACGTCAATTCAGACGTGAATTCTCAACCGTTTTCCATGTAGTTTTGCAGGCAACATCGGCTGTTATTACGGCAACTTCCCTGTAAATTTGGCGAAGTTTGATTAATTACTGCAAAATTCATTAATGAGATTGGTGTGAAATTTGATTGAGTATTATTTAAAAGTTATTCATTTAGACGTCAATTCAGACGTCAATTCTCAACCTTTTTCCATGTAGTTTTGCAGGCAACATCGGCTGTTATTACGGCAACTTCCCTGTAAATTTGGCGAAGTTTGATTAATTATTGCAGAAGTTATTAATAAGCTTGGTGTGAAATTTGATTGACTATTATTAAAAGTTATTCATTTAGACGTCAATTCAGACGTCAATTCTCAACCTTTTCCATGTAGTTTTGCAGGCAACATTGGCTGTTATTACTGCAACTTCCTTGTAAATTTGGCGGAGTTTTGATTCATTATTGCAGAAATTATTAATGAGCTTGGTGTGAAATTTGATTGACTATTATTAAAAGTTATTCATTTAGACGTCAATTCAGACGTCAATTCTCAACCATTTTTCATGTAGTTTTGCAGGCAACATCGGCTTTTATTACGGCAACTTCCCTGTAAATTTGGCGAAGTTTGATCAATTACTGCAAAAGTTATTAATGAGATTGGTGTGAAAATTTGATTGAGTATTATTAAAAGTTATTCATTTAGACGTCAATTCAGACGTCAATTCTCACCGTTTTCCATGTAATTTTGCAGGCACCATCGGCTGGTATTACGGCAAGTGTCCTGTAAATTTGGCGAAGTTTAATTAATTACTGCAAAATTTATTAATGAGATTGGTGTGAAATTTGATTGAGTATTATTAAAAGTAATTCATTTAGACGTCAATTTAGACGTTAATTCTCAACCGTTTTCCATGTAGTTTTGCAGGCAACATCGGCTGTTATTACGGCAACTTCCCTGTAAATTTGGCGAAGTTTGATTAATTACTGCAAAAGTTATTAATGAGATTGGTGTGAAATTTGATTGAGTATTAATAAAAGTTATTCATTTAGACATCAATTCAGACGTCAATTCTCAACCGTTTTCCATGTAGTTTTGCAGGCAACATCGGCTGTTATTACGGCAACTTCCCTGTAAATTTGGCGAAGTTTGATTAATTACTGCAAAAGTTATTAATGAGATTGGTGTGAAATTTGATTGAGTATTATTAAAAGTTATTCATTTAGACGTCATTTAGACGTTAATTCTCAACCGTTTTCCATGTAGTTTTGCAGGCAACATCGGCTGTTATTACGGCAACTTCCCTGTAAATTTGGCGAAGTTTGATTAATTACTGCAAAAGTTATTAATGAGATTGGTGTGAAAATTGATTGAGTATTATTAAAAGTTATTCATTTAGACGTCAATTCAGACGTGAATTCTCAACCGTTTTCCATGTAGTTTTGCAGGCAACATCGGCTGTTATTACGGCAACTTCCCTGTAAATTTGGCGAAGTTTGATTAATTACTGCAAAATTCATTAATGAGATTGGTGTGAAATTTGATTGAGTAATTATTAAAAGTTATTCATTTAGACGTCAATTCAGACGTCAATTCTCACCTTTTTCCATGTAGTTTTGCAGGCAACATCGGCTGTTATTACGGCAACTTCCCTGTAAATTTGGCGAAGTTTGATTAATTATTGCAGAAGTTATTAATAAGCTTGGTGTGAAATTTGATTGACTATTATTAAAAGTTATTCATTTAGACGTCAATTCAGACGTCAATTCTCAACCTTTTTCCATGTAGTTTTGCAGGCAACATTGGCTGTTATTACTGCAACTTCCTTGTAAATTTGGCGGAGTTTGATTCATTATTGCAGAAATTATTAATGAGCTTGGTGTGAAATTTGATTGACTATTATTAAAAGTTATTCATTTAGACGTCAATTCAGACGTCAATTCTCAACCATTTTTCATGTAGTTTTGCAGGCAACATCGGCTTTTTATTACGGCAACTTCCCTGTAAATTTGGCGAAGTTTGATCAATTACTGCAAAAGTTATTAATGAGATTGGTGTGAAATTTGATTGAGTATTATTAAAAGTTATTCATTTAGACGTCAATTCAGACGTCAATTCTCAACCGTTTTCCATGTAATTTTGCAGGCACCATCGGCTGGTATTACGGCAAGTGTCCTGTAAATTTGGCGAAGTTTGATTAATTACTGCAAAGTTTATTAATGAGATTGGTGTGAAATTTGATTGAGTATTATTAAAAGTAATTCATTTAGACGTCAATTTAGACGTTAATTCTCAACCGTTTTCCATGTAGTTTTGCAGGCAACATCGGCTGTTATTACGGCAACTTCCCTGTAAATTTGGCGAAGTTTGATTAATTACTGCAAAAGTTATTAATGAGATTGGTGTGAAATTTGATTGAGTATTAATAAAAGTTATTCATTTAGACATCAATTCAGAAGTCAATTCTCAACCGTTTTCCATGTAGTTTTGCAGGCAACATCGGCTGTTATTACGGCAACTTCCCTGTAAATTTGGCGAAGTTTGATTAATTACTGCAAAAGTTATTAATGAGATTGGTGTGAAATTTGATTGAGTATTAATAAAAGTTATTCATTTAGACATCAATTCAGACGTCAATTCTCAACCGTTTTCCATGTAGTTTTGCAGGCAACATCGGCTGTTATTACGGCAACTTCCCTGTAAATTTGGCGAAGTTTGATTAATTACTGCAAAAGTTATTAATGAGGTTGGTTTGAAATTTGATTGAGTATTATTAAAAGTTATTCATTTAGACGTCAATTCAGACGTCAATTCTCAACCTTTTTCCACGTAGTTTTGCAGGCACCATCGGCTGATACTACGACAACTTCCCTGTAAATTTGGCGAAGTTTGATTAATTACTGCATAAGTTATTAATGAGATTGGTGCGAAATTTGCTTGAGTATTATTAAAAGTTATTCACTTAGACGTCAATTCAGACGTCAATTCTTAACTGTTTTCCATGTTGTTTTGCAGGCACCATCGGCTGGTATAACGGCAACTTCCCTGTAAATTTGGCGAAGTTTGATTAATTACTGCAAAATTTATTAATGAGATTGGTGTGAAATTTGATTGAGTATTATTAAAAGTTATTCATTTAGACGTCAATTCAGACGTCAATTCTCAACCTTTTTCCATGTAGTTTTGCAGGCAACATCAGCTGTTATTACGGCAACTTCCCTGCAAATTTGGCGAAGTTTGATTAATTATTGCAGAAGTTATTAATAAGCTTGATGTGAAATTTGATTGACTATTATTAAAAGTTATTCATTTAGACGTCAATTCAGACGTCAATTCTCAACCTTTTTCCATGTAGTTTTGCAGGCAACATCGGCTGTTATTACGGCAACTTCCCTGTAAATTTGGCGAAGTTTGATTAATTATTGCAGAAGTTATTAATAAGCTTGGTGTGAAATTTGATTGACTATTACTAAAAGTTATTCATTTAGACGTCAATTCAGACGTCAATTCTCAACCTTTTTCCATGTAGTTTTGCAGGCAACATTGGCTGTTATTACTGCAACTTCCTTGTAAATTTGGCGGAGTTTGATTAATTATTGCAGAAATTATTAATGAGATTGGTGTGAAATTTGATTGAGTATTATTAAAAGTTATTCATTTAGACGTCAATTTAGACGTTAATTCTCAACCGTTTTCCATGTAGTTTTGCAGGCAACATCGGCTGTTATTACGGCAACTTCCCTGTAAATTTGGCGAAGTTTGATTAATTATTGCAGAAGTTATTAATAAGCTTGATGTGAAATTTGATTGACTATTATTAAAAGTTATTCATTTAGACGTCAATTCAGACGTCAATTCTCAACCTTTTTCCATGTAGTTTTGCAGGCAACATCGGCTGTTATTACGGCAACTTCCCTGTAAATTTGGCGAAGTTTGATTAATTATTGCAGAAGTTATTAATAAGCTTGGTGTGAAATTTGATTGACTATTATTAAAAGTTATTCATTTAGACGTCAATTCAGACGTCAATTCTCAACCTTTTTCCATGTAGTTTTGCAGGCAACATTGGCTGTTATTACTGCAACTTCCTTGTAAATTTGGCGGAGTTTGATTAATTATTGCAGAAATTATTAATGAGATTGGTGTGAAATTTGATTGAGTATTATTAAAAGTTATTCATTTAGACGTCAATTTAGACGTTAATTCTCAACCGTTTTCCATGTAGTTTTGCAGGCAACATCGGCTGTTATTACGGCAACTTCCCTGTAAATTTGGCGAAGTTTGATTAATTACTGCAAAAGTTATTAATGAGATTGGTGTGAAAATTGATTGAGTATTATTAAAAGTTATTCATTTAGACGTCAATTCAGACGTGAATTCTCAACCGTTTTCCATGTAGTTTTGCAGGCAACATCGGCTGTTATTACGGCAACTTCCCTGTAAATTTGGCGAAGTTTGATTAATTACTGCAAAATTCATTAATGAGATTGGTGTGAAATTTGATTGAGTATTATTAAAAGTTATTCATTTAGACGTCAATTCAGACGTCAATTCTCAACCTTTTTCCATGTAGTTTTGCAGGCAACATCGGCTGTTATTACGGCAACTTCGCTGTAAATTTGGCGAAGTTTGATTAATTATTGCAGAAGTTATTAATAAGCTTGGTGTGAAATTTGATTGACTATTATTAAAAGTTATTCATTTAGACGTCAATTCAGACGTCAATTCTCAACCTTTTTCCATGTAGTTTTGCAGGCAACATCGGCTGTTATTACGGCAACTTCCCTGTAAATTTGGCGAAGTTTGATTAATTATTGCAGAAGTTATTAATAAGCTTGGTGTGAAATTTGATTGACTATTATTAAAAGTTATTCATTTAGACGTCAATTCAGACGTCAATTCTCAACCTTTTCCCATGTAGTTTTGCAGGCAACATTGGCTGTTATTACTGCAACTTCCTTGTAAATTTGGCGGAGTTTGATTCATTATTGCAGAAATTATTAATGAGCTTGGTGTGAAATTTGATTGACTATTATTAAAAGTTATTCATTTAGACGTCAATTCAGACGTCAATTCTCAACCATTTTTCATGTAGTTTTGCAGGCAACATCGGCTTTTATTACGGCAACTTCCCTGTAAATTTGGCGAAGTTTGATCAATTACTGCAAAAGTTATTAATGAGATTGGTGTGAAATTTGATTGAGTATTATTAAAAGTTATTCATTTAGACGTCAATTCAGACGTCAATTCTCAACCGTTTTCCATGTAATTTTGCAGGCACCATCGGCTGGTATTACGGCAAGTGTCCTGTAAATTTGGCGAAGTTTGATTAATTACTGCAAAATTTATTAATGAGATTGGTGTGAAATTTGATTGAGTATTATTAAAAGTAATTCATTTAGACGTCAATTTAGACGTTAATTCTCAACCGTTTTCCATGTAGTTTTGCAGGCAACATCGGCTGTTATTACGGCAACTTCCCTGTAAATTTGGCGAAGTTTGATTAATTACTGCAAAAGTTATTAATGAGATTGGTGTGAAATTTGATTGAGTATTAATAAAAGTTATTCATTTAGACATCAATTCAGACGTCAATTCTCAACCGTTTTCCATGTAGTTTTGCAGGCAACATCGGCTGTTATTACGGCAACTTCCCTGTAAATTTGGCGAAGTTTGATTAATTACTGCAAAAGTTATTAATGAGGTTGGTTTGAAATTTGATTGAGTATTATTAAAAGTTATTCATTTAGACGTCAATTCAGACGTCAATTCTCAACCTTTTTCCACGTAGTTTTGCAGGCACCATCGGCTGATACTACGACAACTTCCCTGTAAATTTGGCGAAGTTTGATTAATTACTGCATAAGTTATTAATGAGATTGGTGCGAAATTTGCTTGAGTATTATTAAAAGTTATTCATTTAGACGTCAATTCAGACGTCAATTCTTAACTGTTTTCCATGTTGTTTTGCAGGCACCATCGGCTGGTATAACGGCAACTTCCCTGTAAATTTGGCGAAGTTTGATTAATTACTGCAAAATTTATTAATGAGATTGGTGTGAAATTTGATTGAGTATTATTAAAAGTTATTCATTTAGACGTCAATTCAGACGTCAATTCTCAACCTTTTTCCATGTAGTTTTGCAGGCAACATCGGCTGTTATTACGGCAACTTCCCTGTAAATTTGGCGAAGTTTGATTAATTATTGCAGAAGTTATTAATAAGCTTGATGTGAAATTTGATTGACTATTATTAAAAGTTATTCATTTAGACGTCAATTCAGACGTCAATTCTCAACCTTTTTCCATGTAGTTTTGCAGGCAACATCGGCTGTTATTACGGCAACTTCCCTGTAAATTTGGCGAAGTTTGATTAATTATTGCAGAAGTTATTAATAAGCTTGGTGTGAAATTTGATTGACTATTATTAAAAGTTATTCATTTAGACGTCAATTCAGACGTCAATTCTCAACCTTTTTCCATGTAGTTTTGCAGGCAACATTGGCTGTTATTACTGCAACTTCCTTGTAAATTTGGCGGAGTTTGATTAATTATTGCAGAAATTATTAATGAGCTTGGTGTGAAATTTGATTGACTATTATTAAAAGTTATTCATTTAGACGTCAATTCAGACGGCAATTCTCAACCGTTTTTCATGTAGTTTTGCAGGCAACATCGGCTGTTATTACGGCAACTTCCCTGTAAATTTGGCGAAGTTTGATTAATTATTGCAGAAGTTATTAATAAGCTTGGTGTGAAATTTGATTGACTATTATTAAAAGTTATTCATTTAGACGTCAATTCAGACGTCAATTCTCAACCTTTTTCCATGTAGTTTTGCAGGCAACATTGGCTGTTATTACTGCAACTTCCTTGTAAATTTGGCGGAGTTTGATTAATTATTGCAGAAATTATTAATGAGATTGGTGTGAAATTTGATTGAGTATTATTAAAAGTTATTCATTTAGACGTCAATTTAGACGTTAATTCTCAACCGTTTTCCATGTAGTTTTGCAGGCAACATCGGCTGTTATTACGGCAACTTCCCTGTAAATTTGGCGAAGTTTGATTAATTACTGCAACATTTATTAATGAGATTGGTGTGAAATTTGATTGAGTATTATTAAAAGTAATTCATTTAGACGTCAATTCAGACGTCAATTCTCAACCTTTTCCATGTAGTTTTGCAGGCGACATCGGCTGTTATTACGGCAACTTCCCTGTAAATTTGGCGAAGTTTGATTAATTATTGCAGAAGTTATTAATAAGCTTGATGTGAAATTTGATTGACTATTATTAAAAGTTATTCATTTAGACGTCATTCAGACGTCAATTCTCAACCTTTTTCCATGTAGTTTTGCAGGCAACATCGGCTGTTATTACGGCAACTTCCCTGTAATTTGGCGAAGTTTGATTAATTATTGCAGAAGGTATTAATAAGCTTGGTGTGAAATTTGATTGACTATTATTAAAAGTTATTCATTTAGACGTCAATTCAGACGTCAATTCTCAACCTTTTTCCATGTAGTTTTGCAGGCAACATTGGCTGTTATTACTGCAACTTCCTTGTAAATTTGGCGGAGTTTGATTAATTATTGCAGAAATTATTAATGAGCTTGGTGTGAAATTTGATTGACTATTATTAAAAGTTATTCATTTAGACGTCAATTCAGACGTCAATTCTCAACCGTTTTTCATGTAGTTTTGCAGGCAACATCAGCTTTTATTACGGCAACTTCCCAGTAAATTTGGCGAAGTTTGATTAATTTACTGCAAAAGTTATTAATGAGATTGGTGTGAAATTTGATTGAGTATTATTAAAAGATATTCATTTAGACGTCAATTCAGACGTCAATTCTCAGCCGTTTTCCATGTAGTTTTGCAGGCACCATCGGCTGGTATTACGGCAACTTCCGTGTAGATTTGGCGAAGTTTGATTAATTATTGCAGAAGTTATTAATGAGCTTGGTGTGAAATTTGATTGACTATTATTAAAAGTTATTCATTTAGACGTCAATTCAGACGTCAATTCTCATCCGTTTTCCATGTAGTTTTGCAGGCAACATTGGCTGTTATTACGGCAACTTCCCTGTAAATTTGGCGAAGTTTGATCAATTACTGCAAAAGTTATTAATGAGATTGGTGTGAAATTTGATTGAGTATTATTAAAAGTTATTCATTTAGACGTCAATTCAGACGTCAATTCTCAACCTTTTCCATGTAATTTTGCAGGCACCATCGGCTGGTATTACGGCAAGTGTCCTGTAAATTTGGCGAAGTTTGTTTAATTACTGCAAAATTTATTAATGAGATTGGTGTGAAATTTGATTGAGTATTATTAAAAGTTATTCATTTAGACGTCAATTCAGACGTCAATTCTCAGCCGTTTTCCATGTAGTTTTCAAGGCAACATCGGCTGTTATTACGGCAACTTCCCTGTAAATTTGGCGAAGTTTGATTAATTACTGCAAAAGTTATTAATGAGATTGGTGTGAAATTTGATTGAGTATTATTAAAAGATATTCATTTAGACGTCAATTCAGACGTCAATTCTGAACCGTTTTCCATGTAGTTTTGCAGGCAACATTGGCTGTTATTACGGCAACTTCCCTGTAAATTTGGCGAAGTTTGATTAATTACTGCAAAAGTTATTAATGAGATTGGTGTGAAATTTGATTGAGTATTATTAAAAGTTATTCATTTAGACGTCAATTCAGACGTCAATTCTCAACCTTTTTCCATGTAGTTTTGCAGGCAACATTGGCTGTTATTACTACAACTTCCTTGTAAATTTGGCGGAGTTTGATTAATTATTGCAGAAATTATTAATGAGCTTGGTGTGAAATTTGATTGACTATTATTAAAAGTTATTCATTTAGACGTCAATTCAGACGTCAATTCTCAACCGTTTTTCATGTAGTTTTGCAGGCAACATCGGCTTTTATTACGGCAACTTCCCTGTAAATTTGGCGAAGTTTGATTAATTACTGCATAAGTTATTAATGAGTTTGGTGTGAAATTTGATTGAGTATTATTAAAAGTAATTCATTTAGACGTCAATTCAGACGTCAATTCTCAACCTTTTTCCATGTAGTTTTGCAGGCAACATCGGCTGTTATTACGGCAACTTCCCTGTAAATTTGGCGAAGTTTGATTAATTATTGCAGAAGTTATTAATAAGCTTGATGTGAAATTTGATTGACTATTATTAAAAGTTATTCATTTAGACATCAATTCAGACGTCAATTCTCAACCTTTTTCCATGTAGTTTTGCAGGCAACATCGGCTGTTATTACGGCAACTTCCCTGTAAATTTGGCGAAGTTTGATTAATTATTGCAGAAGTTATTAATAAGCTTGTAGTGAAATTTGATTGACTATTATTAAAAGTTATTCATTTAGACGTCAATTCAGACGTCAATTCTCAACCTTTTTCCATGTAGTTTTGCAGGCAACATCGGCTGTTATTACGGCAACTTCCCTGTAAATTTGGCGAAGTTTGATTAATTATTGCAGAAGTTATTAATAAGCTTGATGTGAAATTTGATTGACTATTATTAAAAGTTATTCATTTAGACGTCAATTCAGACGTCAATTCTCAACCTTTTTCCATGTAGTTTTGCAGGCAACATCGGCTGTTATTACGGCAACTTCCCTGTAAATTTGGCGAAGTTTGATTAATTATTGCAGAAGTTATTAATAAGCTTGGAGTGAAATTTGATTGACTATTATTAAAAGTTATTCATTTAGACGTCAATTCAGACGTCAATTCTCAACCTTTTTCCATGTAGTTTTGCAGGCAACATTGGCTGTTATTACTACAACTTCCTTGTAAATTTGGCGGAGTTTGATTAATTATTGCAGAAATTATTAATGAGCTTGGTGTGAAATTTGATTGACTATTATTAAAAGTTATTCATTTAGACGTCAATTCAGACGTCAATTCTCAACCGTTTTTCATGTAGTTTTGCAGGCAACATCGGCTTTTATTACGGCAACGTCCCTGTAAATTTGGCGAAGTTTGATTAATTACTGCATAAGTTATTAATGAGTTTGGTGTGAAATTTGATTGAGTATTATTAAAAGTTATTCATTTAGACGTCAATTCAGACGTCAATTCTCAACCGTTTTCCACGTAGTTTTGCAGGCACCATCGGCTGGTATTACGACAACTTCCCTGTAAATTTGGCGAAGTTTGATTAATTATTGCAGAAGTTATTAATAAGCTTGATGTGAAATTTGATTGACTATTATTAAAAGTTATTCATTTAGACGTCAATTCAGACGTCAATTCTCAACCTTTTTCCATGTAGTTTTGCAGGCAACATCGGCTGTTATTACGGCAACTTCCCTGTAAATTTGGCGAAGTTTGATTAATTATTGCAGAAGTTATTAATAAGCTTGGAGTGAAATTTGATTGACTATTATTAAAAGTTATTCATTTAGACGTCAATTCAGACGTCAATTCTCAACCTTTTTCCATGTAGTTTTGCAGGCAACATTGGCTGTTATTACTGCAACTTCCTTGTAAATTTGGCGGAGTTTGATTAATTATTGCAGAAATTATTAATGAGCTTGGTGTGAAATTTGATTGACTATTATTAAAAGTTATTCATTTAGACGTCAATTCAGACGTCAATTCTCAACCGTTTTTCATGTAGTTTTGCAGGCAACATCAGCTTTTATTACGGCAACTTCCCAGTAAATTTGGCGAAGTTTGATTAATTACTGCAAAAGTTATTAATGAGATTGGTGTGAAATTTGATTGAGTATTATTAAAAGATATTCATTTAGACGTCAATTCAGACGTAAATTCTCAGCCGTTTTCCATGTAGTTTTGCAGGCACCATCGGCTGGTATTACGGCAACTTCCGTGTAGATTTGGCGAAGTTTGATTAATTATTGCAGAAGTTATTAATGAGCTTGGTGTGAAATTTGATTGACTATTATTAAAAGTTATTCATTTAGACGTCAATTCAGACGTCAATTCTCATCCGTTTTCCATGTAGTTTTGCAGGCAACATTGGCTGTTATTACGGCAACTTCCCTGTAAATTTGGCGAAGTTTGATCAATTACTGCAAAAGTTATTAATGAGATTGGTGTGAAATTTGATTGAGTATTATTAAAAGTTATTCATTTAGACGTCAATTCAGACGTCAATTCTCAACCGTTTTCCATGTAATTTTGCAGGCACCATCGGCTGGTATTACGGCAAGTGTCCTGTAAATTTGGCGAAGTTTGTTTAATTACTGCAAAATTTATTAATGAGATTGGTGTGAAATTTGATTGAGTATTATTAAAAGTTATTCATTTAGACGTCAATTCAGACGTCAATTCTCAGCCGTTTTCCATGTAGTTTTCAAGGCAACATCGGCTGTTATTACGGCAACTTCCCTGTAAATTTGGCGAAGTTTGATTAATTACTGCAAAAGTTATTAATGAGATTGGTGTGAAATTTGATTGAGTATTATTAAAAGATATTCATTTAGACGTCAATTCAGACGTCAATTCTGAACCGTTTTCCATGTAGTTTTGCAGGCAACATTGGCTGTTATTACGGCAACTTCCCTGTAAATTTGGCGAAGTTTGATTAATTACTGCAAAAGTTATTAATGAGTTTGGTGTGAAATTTGATTGAGTATTATTAAAAGTTATTCATTTAGACGTCAATTCAGACGTCAATTCTCAATCTTTTTCCATGTAGTTTTGCAGGCAACATTGGCTGTTATTACTACAACTTCCTTGTAAATTTGGCGGAGTTTGATTAATTATTGCAGAAATTATTAATGAGCTTGGTGTGAAATTTGATTGACTATTATTAAAAGTTATTCATTTAGACGTCAATTCAGACGTCAATTCTCAACCGTTTTTCATGTAGTTTTGCAGGCAACATCGGCTTTTATTACGGCAACTTCCCTGTAAATTTGGCGAAGTTTGATTAATTACTGCATAAGTTATTAATGAGATTGGTGCGAAATTTGCTTGAGTATTATTAAAAGTTATTCATTTAGACGTCAATTCAGACGTCAATTCTCAACCGTTTTTCATGTAGTTTTCCAGGCAACATCGGCTGTTATTACGGCAACTTCCCTGTAAATTTGGCGAAGTTTGATTAATTACTGCAAAAGTTATTAATGAGATTGGTGTGAAATTTGATTGAGTATTATTAAAATATATTCATTTAGACGTCAATTCAGACGTCAATTCTCAGCCGTTTTCCATGTAGTTTTGCAGGCACCATCGGCTGGTATTACGGCAACTTCCGTGTAGATTTGGCGAAGTTTGATTAATTATTGCAGAAGTTATTAATGAGCTTGCTGTGAAATTTGATTGACTATTATTAAAAGTTATTCATTTAGACGTCAATTCAGACGTAAATTCTCATCCGTTTTCCATGTAGTTTTGCAGGCAACATTGGCTGTTATCACGGCAACTTCCCTGTAAATTTGGCGAAGTTTGATCAATTACTGCAAACGTTATTAATGAGATTGGTGTGAAATTTGATTGAGTATTATTAAAAGTTATTCATTTAGACGTCAATTCAGACGTCAATTCTCAACCGTTTTCCATGTAATTTTGCAGGCACCATCGGCTGGTATTACGGCAAGTGTCCTGTAAATTTGGCGAAGTTTGATTAATTACTGCAAAATTTATTAATGAGATTGGTGTGAAATTTGATTGAGTATTATTAAAAGTTATTCATTTAGACGTCAATTCAGACGTCAATTCTCAGCCGTTTTCCATGTAGTTTTCAAGGCAACATCGGCTGTTATTACGGCAACTTCCCTGTAAATTTGGCGAAGTTTGATTAATTACTGCAAAAGTTATTAATGAGATTGGTGTGAAATTTGATTGAGTATTATTAAAAGATATTCATTTAGACGTCAATTCAGACGTCAATTCTCAACCGTTTTTCATGTAGTTTTGCAGGCAACATTGGCAGTTATTACGGCAACTTCCCTGTAAATTTGGCGAAGTTTGATTAATTACTGCAAAAGTTATTAATGAGATTGGTTTGAAATTTGATTGACTATTATTAAAAGTTATTCATTTAGACGTCAATTCAGACGTCAATTCTCATCCGTTTTCCATGTAGTTTCGCAGGCGACATTGGCTGTTATTACGGCAACTTCCCTGTAAATTTGGCGAAGTTTGAATAATTATTGCAAAAGTTATTAATGAGATTGGTGCGAAATTTGCTTGAGTATTATTAAAAGTTATTCATTTAGACGTCAATTCAGACGTCAATTCTCAACCGTTTTTCATGTAGTTTTCCAGGCAACATCGGCTGTTATTACGGCAACTTCCCTGTAAATTTGGCGAAGTTTGATTAATTACTGCAAAAGTTATTAATGAGATTGGTGTGAAATTTGATTGAGTATTATTAAAATATATTCATTTAGACGTCAATTCAGACGTCAATTCTCAGCCGTTTTCCATGTAGTTTTGCAGGCACCATCGGCTGGTATTACGGCAACTTCCGTGTAGATTTGGCGAAGTTTGATTAATTATTGCAGAAGTTATTAATGAGCTTGCTGTGAAATTTGATTGACTATTATTAAAAGTTATTCATTTAGACGTCAATTCAGACGTAAATTCTCATCCGTTTTCCATGTAGTTTTGCAGGCAACATTGGCTGTTATCACGGCAACTTCCCTGTAAATTTGGCGAAGTTTGATCAATTACTGCAAACGTTATTAATGAGATTGGTGTGAAATTTGATTGAGTATTATTAAAAGTTATTCATTTAGACGTCAATTCAGACGTCAATTCTCAACCGTTTTCCATGTAATTTTGCAGGCACCATCGGCTGGTATTACGGCAAGTGTCCTGTAAATTTGGCGAAGTTTGATTAATTACTGCAAAATTTATTAATGAGATTGGTGTGAAATTTGATTGAGTATTATTAAAAGTTATTCATTTAGACGTCAATTCAGACGTCAATTCTCAGCCGTTTTCCATGTAGTTTTCAAGGCAACATCGGCTGTTATTACGGCAACTTCCCTGTAAATTTGGCGAAGTTTGATTAATTACTGCAAAAGTTATTAATGAGATTGGTGTGAAATTTGATTGAGTATTATTAAAAGATATTCATTTAGACGTCAATTCAGACGTCAATTCTCAACCGTTTTTCATGTAGTTTTGCAGGCAACATTGGCAGTTATTACGGCAACTTCCCTGTAAATTTGGCGAAGTTTGATTAATTACTGCAAAAGTTATTAATGAGATTGGTTTGAAATTTGATTGACTATTATTAAAAGTTATTCATTTAGACGTCAATTCAGACGTCAATTCTCATCCGTTTTCCATGTAGTTTCGCAGGCGACATTGGCTGTTATTACGGCAACTTCCCTGTAAATTTGGCGAAGTTTGAATAATTATTGCAAAAGTTATTAATGAGGTTGGTTTGAAATTTGATTGAGTATTATTAGAAGTTATTCATTTAGACGTCAATTCAGACGTCAATTCTTAACCGTTTTCCGTGTAATTTTGCAGGCACCATCGGCTGGTATTACGGCAAGTGTCCTGTATATTTGGCGAATTTGATTAATTACTGCAAAATTTATTAATGAGATTGGTGTGAAATTTGATTGAGTATTATTAAAAGTTATTCATTTAGACGTCAATTTAGACGTTAATTCTCAACCTTTTTCCATGTAGTTTTGCAGGCAACATCGGCTGTTATTACGGCAACTTCCCTGTAAATTTGGCGAAGTTTGATTTATTATTGCAGAAGTTATTAATAAGCTTGGTGTGAAATTTGATTGACTATTATTAAAAGTTATTCATTTAGACGTCAATTCAGACGTCAATTCTCAACCTTTTTCCATGTAGTTTTGCAGGCACCATCGGCTGGTATAACGGCAACTTCCGTGTAAATTTGGCGAAGTTTGATTAATTACTGCAGAAGTTATTAATGAGGTTGGTTTGAAATTTGATTGAGAATTATTAAAAGTTATTCATTTAGACGTCAATTCAGACGTCAATTCTCAACCGTTTTCCATGTAGTTTTGCAGGCAACATCGGCTGTTATTACGGCAACTTCCCTGTAAATTTGGCGAAGTTTGATTAATTACTGCAAAAGTTATTAATGAGATTGGTGTGAAATTTGATTGAGTATTATTAAAAGTTATTCATTCAGACGTCAATTCAGACGTCAATTCTCAACCTTTTTCCACGTAGTTTTGCAGGCACCATCGGCTGGTACTACGACAACTTCCCTGTAAATTTGGCGAAGTTTGATTAATTACTGCATAAGTTATTAATGAGATTGGTGCGAAATTTGCTTGAGTATTATTAAAAGTTATTCATTTAGACGTCAATTCAGACGTCAATTCTTAACTGTTTTCCATGTTGTTTTGCAGGCACCATCGGATGGTATAACGGCAACTTCCCTGTAAATTTGGCGAAGTTTGATTAATTACTGCAGAAGTTATTAATGAGGTTGGTTTGAAATTTGATTGAGAATTATTAAAAGTTATTCATTTAGACGTCAATTCAGACGTCAATTCTCAACCGTTTTCCATGTAGTTTTGCAGGCAACATCGGCTGTTATTACGGCAGCTTCCCTGTAAATTTGGCGAAATTTGATTAATTACTGCAAAAGTTATTAATGAGATTGGTGTGAAATTTGATTGAGTATTATTAAAAGTTATTCATTTAGACGTCAATTCAGACATCAATTCTCAACCGTTTTCCACGTAGTTTTGCAGGCTCCATCGGCTGGTATTACGGCAACTTCCTTGTAGATTTTGCGAAGTTTGATTAATTATTGCAGAAGTTATTAATAAGCTTGGTGTGAAATTTGATTGACTATTATTAAAAGGTATTCATTTAGACGTCAATTCACACGTCAATTCTCATCCGTTTTCCATGTAGTTTTGCAGGCAACATTGGCTGTTATTACGGCAGCTTCCCTGTAAATTTGGCGAAGTTTGATTAATTACTGCAAAAGTTATTAATGAGATTGGTGTGAAATTTGATTGAGTATTATTAAAAGTTATTCATTTAGACGTCAATTCAGACGTCAATTCTCAAACGTTTTCCATGTAATTTTGCAGGCACCATCGGCTGGTATTGCGGCAAGTGTCCTGTAAATTTGGCGAAGTTTGATTAACTACTGCAAAATTTATTAATGAGATTGGTGTGAAATTTGATTGAGTATTATTAAAAGTTATTCATTTAGACGTCAATTCAGACGTCAATTCTCAACCGTTTTCCATGTAGTTTTGCAGGCAACATCGGCTGTTATTACGGCAGCTTCCCTGTAAATTTGGCGAAATTTGATTAATTACTGCAAAAGTTATTAATGAGATTGGTGTGAAATTTGATTGAGTATTATTAAAAGTTATTCATTTAGACGTCAATTCAGACATCAATTCTCAACCGTTTTCCACGTAGTTTTGCAGGCACCATCTGCTGGTATAACGGCAACTTCCCTGTAAATTTGGCGAAGTTTGATTAATTACTGCAGAAGTTATTAATGAGGTTGGTTTGAAATTTGATTTAGAATTATTAAAAGTTATTCATTTAGACGTCAATTCAGACGTCAATTCTCAACCGTTTTCGATGTAGTTTTGCAGGCACCATCGGCTGGTATTACGGCAACTTCCGTGTAGATTTGGCGAAGTTTGATTAATTATTGCATAAGTTATTAATGAGATTGGTGCGAAATTTGCTTGAGTATTATTAAAAGTTATTCATTTAGACGTCAATTCAGACGTCAATTCTTAACTGTTTTCCATGTAGTTTTGCAGGCACCATCGGCTGGTATTACGGCAACTTCCGTGTAGATTTGGCGAAGTTTGAATAATTATTGCAGAAGTTATTAATGAGCTTGGTGTGAAATTTGATTGACTATTATTAAAAGTTATTCATTTAGACGTCAATTCAGACATCAATTCTCAACCGTTTTCCACGTAGTTTTGCAGGCTCCATCGGCTGGTATTACGGCAACTTCCTTGTAGATTTTGCGAAGTTTGATTAATTATTGCAGAAGTTATTAATAAGCTTGGTGTGAAATTTGATTGACTATTATTAAAAGGTATTCATTTAGACGTCAATTCACACGTCAATTCTCATCCGTTTTCCATGTAGTTTTGCAGGCAACATTGGCTGTTATTACGGCAGCTTCCCTGTAAATTTGGCGAAGTTTGATTAATTACTGCAAAAGTTATTAATGAGATTGGTGTGAAATTTGATTGAGTATTATTAAAAGTTATTCATTTAGACGTCAATTCAGACGTCAATTCTCAAACGTTTTCCATGTAATTTTGCAGGCACCATCGGCTGGTATTGCGGCAAGTGTCCTGTAAATTTGGCGAAGTTTGATTAACTACTGCAAAATTTATTAATGAGATTGGTGTGAAATTTGATTGAGTATTATTAAAAGTTATTCATTTAGACGTCAATTCAGACGTCAATTCTCAACCGTTTTCCATGTAGTTTTGCAGGCAACATCGGCTGTTATTACGGCAGCTTCCCTGTAAATTTGGCGAAATTTGATTAATTACTGCAAAAGTTATTAATGAGATTGGTGTGAAATTTGATTGAGTATTATTAAAAGTTATTCATTTAGACGTCAATTCAGACATCAATTCTCAACCGTTTTCCACGTAGTTTTGCAGGCACCATCTGCTGGTATAACGGCAACTTCCCTGTAAATTTGGCGAAGTTTGATTAATTACTGCAGAAGTTATTAATGAGGTTGGTTTGAAATTTGATTTAGAATTATTAAAAGTTATTCATTTAGACGTCAATTCAGACGTCAATTCTCAACCGTTTTCGATGTAGTTTTGCAGGCACCATCGGCTGGTATTACGGCAACTTCCGTGTAGATTTGGCGAAGTTTGATTAATTATTGCATAAGTTATTAATGAGATTGGTGCGAAATTTGCTTGAGTATTATTAAAAGTTATTCATTTAGACGTCAATTCAGACGTCAATTCTTAACTGTTTTCCATGTAGTTTTGCAGGCACCATCGGCTGGTATTACGGCAACTTCCGTGTAGATTTGGCGAAGTTTGAATAATTATTGCAGAAGTTATTAATGAGCTTGGTGTGAAATTTGATTGACTATTATTAAAAGTTATTCATTTAGACGTCAATTCAGACGTCAATTCTCATCCGTTTTCCATGTAGTTTTGCAGGCAACATTGGCTGTTATTACGGCAACTTCCTGTAAATTTGGCAAAAAGTTTGATTAATTACTGCAAAAGTTATTAATGTGGTTGGTTTGAAATTTGATTGAGTATTATTAAAAGTTATTCATTTAGACGTCAATTCAGACGTCAATTCTCAACCGTTTTCCATGTAATTTTGCAGGCACCATCGGCTGGTATTACGGCAAGTGTCCTGTAAATTTGGCGAAGTTTGTTTAATTACTGCAAAATTTATTAATGAGATTGGTGTGAAATTTGATTGAGTATTATTAAAAGTTATTCATTTAGACGTCAATTCAGACGTCAATTCTCAGCCGTTTTCCATGTAGTTTTCAAGGCAACATCGGCTGTTATTACGGCAACTTCCCTGTAAATTTGGCGAAGTTTGATTAATTACTGCAAAAGTTATTAATGAGATTGGTGTGAAATTTGATTGAGTATTATTAAAAGATATTCATTTAGACGTCAATTCAGACGTCAATTCTGAACCGTTTTCCATGTAGTTTTGCAGGCAACATTGGCTGTTATTACGGCAACTTCCCTGTAAATTTGGCGAAGTTGATTAATTACTGCAAAAGTTATTAATGAGTTTGGTGTGAAATTTGATTGAGTATTATTAAAAGTTATTCATTTAGACGTCAATTCAAGACGTCAATTCTCAATCTTTTTCCATGTAGTTTTGCAGGCAACATTGGCTGTTATTACTACAACTTCCTTGTAAATTTGGCGGAGTTTGATTAATTATTGCAGAAATTATTAATGAGCTTGGTGTGAAATTTGATTGACTATTATTAAAAGTTATTCATTTAGACGTCAATTCAGACGTCAATTCTCAACCGTTTTTCATGTAGTTTTGCAGGCAACATCGGCTTTTATTACGGCAACTTCCCTGTAAATTTGGCGAAGTTTGATTAATTACTGCATAAGTTATTAATGAGATTGGTGCGAAATTTGCTTGAGTATTATTAAAAGTTATTCATTTAGACGTCAATTCAGACGTCAATTCTCAACCGTTTTTCATGTAGTTTTCCAGGCAACATCGGCTGTTATTACGGCAACTTCCCTGTAAATTTGGCGAAGTTTGATTAATTACTGCAAAAGTTATTAATGAGATTGGTGTGAAATTTGATTGAGTATTATTAAAATATATTCATTTAGACGTCAATTCAGACGTCAATTCTCAGCCGTTTTCCATGTAGTTTTGCAGGCACCATCGGCTGGTATTACGGCAACTTCCGTGTAGATTTGGCGAAGTTTGATTAATTATTGCAGAAGTTATTAATGAGCTTGCTGTGAAATTTGATTGACTATTATTAAAAGTTATTCATTTAGACGTCAATTCAGACGTAAATTCTCATCCGTTTTCCATGTAGTTTTGCAGGCAACATTGGCTGTTATCACGGCAACTTCCCTGTAAATTTGGCGAAGTTTGATCAATTACTGCAAACGTTATTAATGAGATTGGTGTGAAATTTGATTGAGTATTATTAAAAGTTATTCATTTAGACGTCAATTCAGACGTCAATTCTCAACCGTTTTCCATGTAATTTTGCAGGCACCATCGGCTGGTATTACGGCAAGTGTCCTGTAAATTTGGCGAAGTTTGATTAATTACTGCAAAATTTATTAATGAGATTGGTGTGAAATTTGATTGAGTATTATTAAAAGTTATTCATTTAGACGTCAATTCAGACGTCAATTCTCAGCCGTTTTCCATGTAGTTTTCAAGGCAACATCGGCTGTTATTACGGCAACTTCCCTGTAAATTTGGCGAAGTTTGATTAATTACTGCAAAAGTTATTAATGAGATTGGTGTGAAATTTGATTGAGTATTATTAAAAGATATTCATTTAGACGTCAATTCAGACGTCAATTCTCAACCGTTTTTCATGTAGTTTTGCAGGCAACATTGGCAGTTATTACGGCAACTTCCCTGTAAATTTGGCGAAGTTTGATTAATTACTGCAAAAGTTATTAATGAGATTGGTTTGAAATTTGATTGACTATTATTAAAAGTTATTCATTTAGACGTCAATTCAGACGTCAATTCTCATCCGTTTTCCATGTAGTTTCGCAGGCGACATTGGCTGTTATTACGGCAACTTCCCTGTAAATTTGGCGAAGTTTGAATAATTATTGCAAAAGTTATTAATGAGGTTGGTTTGAAATTTGATTGAGTATTATTAGAAGTTATTCATTTAGACGTCAATTCAGACGTCAATTCTTAACCGTTTTCCGTGTAATTTTGCAGGCACCATCGGCTGGTATTACGGCAAGTGTCCTGTATATTTGGCGAATTTGATTAATTACTGCAAAATTTATTAATGAGATTGGTGTGAAATTTGATTGAGTATTATTAAAAGTTATTCATTTAGACGTCAATTTAGACGTTAATTCTCAACCTTTTTCCATGTAGTTTTGCAGGCAACATCGGCTGTTATTACGGCAACTTCCCTGTAAATTTGGCGAAGTTTGATTTATTATTGCAGAAGTTATTAATAAGCTTGGTGTGAAATTTGATTGACTATTATTAAAAGTTATTCATTTAGACGTCAATTCAGACGTCAATTCTCAACCTTTTTCCATGTAGTTTTGCAGACACCATCGGCTGGTATAACGGCAACTTCCGTGTAAATTTGGCGAAGTTTGATTAATTACTGCAGAAGTTATTAATGAGGTTGGTTTGAAATTTGATTGAGAATTATTAAAAGTTATTCATTTAGACGTCAATTCAGACGTCAATTCTCAACCGTTTTCCATGTAGTTTTGCAGGCAACATCGGCTGTTATTACGGCAACTTCCCTGTAAATTTGGCGAAGTTTGATTAATTACTGCAAAAGTTATTAATGAGATTGGTGTGAAATTTGATTGAGTATTATTAAAAGTTATTCATTCAGACGTCAATTCAGACGTCAATTCTCAACCTTTTTCCACGTAGTTTTGCAGGCACCATCGGCTGGTACTACGACAACTTCCCTGTAAATTTGGCGAAGTTTGATTAATTACTGCATAAGTTATTAATGAGATTGGTGCGAAATTTGCTTGAGTATTATTAAAAGTTATTCATTTAGACGTCAATTCAGACGTCAATTCTTAACTGTTTTCCATGTTGTTTTGCAGGCACCATCGGATGGTATAACGGCAACTTCCCTGTAAATTTGGCGAAGTTTGATTAATTACTGCAGAAGTTATTAATGAGGTTGGTTTGAAATTTGATTGAGAATTATTAAAAGTTATTCATTTAGACGTCAATTCAGACGTCAATTCTCAACCGTTTTCCATGTAGTTTTGCAGGCAACATCGGCTGTTATTACGGCAGCTTCCCTGTAAATTTGGCGAAATTTGATTAATTACTGCAAAAGTTATTAATGAGATTGGTGTGAAATTTGATTGAGTATTATTAAAAGTTATTCATTTAGACGTCAATTCAGACATCAATTCTCAACCGTTTTCCACGTAGTTTTGCAGGCTCCATCGGCTGGTATTACGGCAACTTCCTTGTAGATTTTGCGAAGTTTGATTAATTATTGCAGAAGTTATTAATAAGCTTGGTGTGAAATTTGATTGACTATTATTAAAAGGTATTCATTTAGACGTCAATTCACACGTCAATTCTCATCCGTTTTCCATGTAGTTTTGCAGGCAACATTGGCTGTTATTACGGCAGCTTCCCTGTAAATTTGGCGAAGTTTGATTAATTACTGCAAAAGTTATTAATGAGATTGGTGTGAAATTTGATTGAGTATTATTAAAAGTTATTCATTTAGACGTCAATTCAGACGTCAATTCTCAAACGTTTTCCATGTAATTTTGCAGGCACCATCGGCTGGTATTGCGGCAAGTGTCCTGTAAATTTGGCGAAGTTTGATTAACTACTGCAAAATTTATTAATGAGATTGGTGTGAAATTTGATTGAGTATTATTAAAAGTTATTCATTTAGACGTCAATTCAGACGTCAATTCTCAACCGTTTTCCATGTAGTTTTGCAGGCAACATCGGCTGTTATTACGGCAGCTTCCCTGTAAATTTGGCGAAATTTGATTAATTACTGCAAAAGTTATTAATGAGATTGGTGTGAAATTTGATTGAGTATTATTAAAAGTTATTCATTTAGACGTCAATTCAGACATCAATTCTCAACCGTTTTCCACGTAGTTTTGCAGGCACCATCTGCTGGTATAACGGCAACTTCCCTGTAAATTTGGCGAAGTTTGATTAATTACTGCAGAAGTTATTAATGAGGTTGGTTTGAAATTTGATTTAGAATTATTAAAAGTTATTCATTTAGACGTCAATTCAGACGTCAATTCTCAACCGTTTTCGATGTAGTTTTGCAGGCACCATCGGCTGGTATTACGGCAACTTCCGTGTAGATTTGGCGAAGTTTGATTAATTATTGCATAAGTTATTAATGAGATTGGTGCGAAATTTGCTTGAGTATTATTAAAAGTTATTCATTTAGACGTCAATTCAGACGTCAATTCTTAACTGTTTTCCATGTAGTTTTGCAGGCACCATCGGCTGGTATTACGGCAACTTCCGTGTAGATTTGGCGAAGTTTGAATAATTATTGCAGAAGTTATTAATGAGCTTGGTGTGAAATTTGATTGACTATTATTAAAAGTTATTCATTTAGACGTCAATTCAGACGTCAATTCTCATCCGTTTTCCATGTAGTTTTGCAGGCAACATTGGCTGTTATTACGGCAACTTCCTGTAAATTTGGCAAAAAGTTTGATTAATTACTGCAAAAGTTATTAATGTGGTTGGTTTGAAATTTGATTGAGTATTATTAAAAGTTATTCATTTAGACGTCAATTCAGACGTCAATTCTCAACCGTTTTCGATGTAGTTTTGCAGGCACCATCGGCTGATATGTGACGCAGCATGCCAAAACCAGGCTCTTCTCGAAAATAAAGTTTTTTTCAAAAAATACATTATCTGATAGCGCTTTATATTCTGTGCATTTTAAAACAAATTGTATGAAAATCGGACGAGTATTTCCAAAGATACAGCTCCTCAAAACAAAAAAGTCCAACCCAATTTTCTGGTATAGTACTATTGAGAAAACTGTCTTTAAAGGTAACCATTAAAAATAAGATAACTTGTAAACTTGTACAAGAAATCACAAAATTTGTCAAATTTAGATATAAGAAAAACAGTTTTATAGAACATAAAAAATGAAATCGGATGAAGCCCAACCCAATTACACATGGTGACATGGGTTGGAGTTGGGCTTAAGAGGGGTGTTACCCCAAGGTCATCTCAAGGTCATCCCAAGGTCATCTCAAGGTCACAGCAAGGTCAAATCAACTAAAAAGAGCAAAATATAGGGTTTTTTTACCAATTCTGTTAACTTGAATTGTATGTGATGGTAGAACCCCGCCTAGACCCCAACATGGAGTTATACTGAACATAAACAAAAGGTTAAAGGGGAAATATAGAGGTTGGAGAGGTGATACCCCATTAAATCATGTTGATGTCACCCCTGTCTGAAATGGCATAAGTGGACCAAAAAACACAATGACTGTCATGTTTGGACTAATGGTTGGTACTTGATTTTAATCTGATAAAGCCCAATCCAAATATGCATGATGACATGGGTTGGGGTTGAGCTTCATAGAGCTGTTACCCCAAGGTCATGGCAAGGTCATCTCAAGGTCATGGCAAGGTCATCTCAAGGTCAAATCAACACAAAGGGGTGAAAATAGCTTATTTTTGCTGTTTTTGTTTAAATTTAGTTCAATTGAAATATCTATGATTGTTGAAACCCAACTAGACACCAACAATGAGCTATACCAAACATACCCTAATAGGTCACAGGGTTTGGAGAGGTTATACCCCAGCAAATCACCCATATGTCACCCCTGTCTGAAATAGCAGAAATGGACCAAATAACAAAACGATCGCCATGTTTAGACCAATGGTAGATACTTCGATTTTATGTGATGAAGTACAAACCGTGTACACACGTGGTCCAAAGGGTTGGGGTTGGGCTTTATAAAGCTGTTACCCTAGGTCATGGCAAGGTCATCTCAAGGTCACAGCAAGGTTACAGAAAAGTAAAATCAATACAAAAGTGTTGAATAAAGCATATTTTTGTTGTTTCTGCTCCAATTTTGCTCACTTGAGATGCCAATGATGGCTAAAACCCAGCCGGACCTCAACATGGATGTATACCAAGCATACCCAAGAGGTTACAGGGGTATTTTTGAGTTGAAGAGGTCATACCCCGTCAAATCATGCTTATGTCATCCCTGTCTGAAATGGGCCAAATAACCAAATGATGGCCGTGCTTAGACCAATGGTCGATACTTCAATTTCATGTGAAGAAATCCAACCGAAGTACACATGGGGACATGGGTTGGGGTTGTACTTCTGAGGGGTGTTACCTCAAGGCCATGGCAAGGTCATCTCAAGGTCACAGCAGGTCAAATCAACACAAAAAAGGGGGAAATAGCATAATTGGGTTGTTTTTGGTACAACTTTGTACACTTGAGATGCCTAAGAAATAGGAAACACACCTGGATGTATATCAAGCATACCCCAAGATGTAAAAGGGTAATAAAGGGGTTAGAGGGGTAATACTCCATTAAATCACCCTGATGTGCCCCCTGTTTGAAATGGTCTTTACCTTGATTTAATACATTTATGTTATGAAGTCCAACCCAAGTAGGCTTACACATGATTAACTGGGTTGGAATTAGGCTTCATGGGTGTTACCCCAAGGTCATGGCAAGGTCATCTCAAGGTAATTTCAAGGTCAAATCCAAGAAAACTGAAAAGTAACATTGGTTAGCATAAAGGTGCACTGATATGCTTATATTATACTGGGGGAAATTTGAACCAGGATAGCGCTAATTTTATTTTTACCAACTTAAACTTGTGTCTGGCAGGCTACCGCGATCTACAACTTCAAGCGGATAAAATTGCTCATATTTTGAATAAAAATATAGTCCTATGCCAATCAACACACTTAAAAAAATCAAAACAACATTACATTTATGAGATAATATTTGTCAATTTAGATATTTATTGTTGATCACACCAAGGCCACATGAAGGTCATGTCAAGGTCAAATTTTGCGAAAATATGTTAAGTAGACTTTGGTGTTTTTCTAATGAATTATTCAAGATACATTTGTACACAAATTAAGAATACAATTATCCAGCATCTGGTTATTGAGTGATTTGAGGTATCAAATGTTTCATTATACACCAGTGACCACAACATTATACTATAGTCTAGCATAGCCCAGAGGATGGACAAGCTTCTCCCCACAATGTCACAGTTTTGTACTTTAACAAATAGTCATATAGCCATCAAAAATTGACCTCATCCATTTCAATGAATTATTCAGGATACAAGTGTACTGAGACTTAGAAGATCTTCCTTCATTCAGCCTCTGATTATTCTGTGATTTGATGTACAAAAAGTTATATCATACGCCAGTGACCACACAATTATACTATAGTCTGTCCACAATTTTACACTCCTGTGCACTGCAGCAAATAGAAGTCATGTAGATCTGGTCATCCAAATCGACACCATCCATTCTTTTCTTCTACAATATCTACAACTTCAGGTATCATTTTCTGAAACATACATTACACACAATAATGAAAAGCTATTACATACAACATAATAATTTCAGGTAATAAAATATTTAACTTTTTTTTCAATGCTGGGAAATTCTAATCAGTTGTTAATAGTGATAGTTAATAACTTGTGAATCTGCTGATATAGCTATTTGAAACGAATACTCAAATACTAGACTGTAACTTTAAGGTACAACTGATGATCACACAGGATGAGGATACAAATTTTAAAAATGTACATACCTAATGTTGAGACTGAACAATTCACTTACTTAGTTCACTGAATAAATATATTAAGGATACAAAAAATGTTGGTTCAATGCTGGTCCTATGTTGTATACAGTGGACCAGCATTGATTCAACATCTTGTGTCTGCTGGGATATGACAGAAATACAACTTATGGAACAATATAACTGCATAACATGTATAAAGACCATTATTCTGGTAATGTTTGTAGTGTCTATTTTAAACAAGGGAATGACAGTGAATAACAAAAAAAAAGAAATGAAGAAAAGAAAAAAATGTGATTTGCTTGTTTTTTATATAGTGATTATTTCATGATTCCAATTTGCAGGATATATCAGACAATTTAACAAGAGAGTATGACAAAAATCAGATATTTTTTGTGATGGGCTATGAAATGGGAATATGGTTAGGTTTACAATTAAACCTGCGCAAATGATACTAACCTTACTGTACATATTTAGTGACTTTTTTGTTTTTTAGTCTGGAATGTCAGATTGCTAGCAGCTGCACATATTTACTATCATGCCATTTTGCAGTGAGAATTTAATATTTTCTGAACAAAATCACTATATTCTTTGGTACCTGCCAAATGTAAAAACAACAGACATTTGATATTTTGAACCATCATTTTTATCCACATGTTTATTCATATCTTATATTATAGGCATACATATTATACAGTAGTTTATATCCTTACAAATCATATGAATTTTAAATACTGTACTTAGCTCAAATGAAGTTCATATCACAAATGTGCTATAATAATTTCACTAAAATGTATCTATTGGAATAATGAATAATTTTATTTTATTTATAATTTGCGCACAGTAATCCATATTCAAATTATGATAAAAGAAATATGTTTTCAAACTGAAAATCAAAAATGGAAGTTAGCTTTCAATTTTCATTTTTGGACAAAATCCATCGATAGTTGGACAGACAATGACATGAATGATAAGTCCATAACGTTAGTATAGACTAGGCTAAAATATTTAATTATGCCCAGATACCTATAATACTCGGGTTCATATTAACCAAGGAAGAGTGAATGTATTTCGCTGATGTCTCAGTCAACTTTCAACTAATTTTCATTCAGTAGGCCTAGGGCCTACTATTTTCAGTGATGCAGTGACTACCTTAAGAAAAATGTCAGCAATTATAGGCCTAGGCTAATACTAGTCGCAGCATAACTTGGGTGGAAAAATATTTTTAGTCAATAAATATTTTTTAAATATCAAAACACATGGTTCGCGATGAGGTATGAACTATAGTCTAGTAGGCCTACTGGCTTATACTAAAAAAATCTTCAAAGTAACGTTAGTCGCCACATTCATGACTAGAAAAGTAGAAGTAGAACATTTGAATAAATATTGTGTGAAACGTAGGCATTAGCCATTTCCATTGTCAGTGCCCCCCCCCCCCCCCCGCATTGGTTGATAGGTGTAGGCCTAGGCCTAATTGACAGACTCTGAGGGAGAAAACAGCGAAATTCATTCAAACTTGACGTGGTTAGGTCTCTGAGAGAGCAGGGACAGTGTGCCACTGATGTGAATGTCACTGTCAGACTGAGTCTGAGTCAGTAAGACTAAGAGTCAGTGAGTGTCACTCACTCACTGACACTCAATTACTGACGTGACAGTGACACCGGAAAAACTGCGAGTGCGAGCTTTAGAAGTTTAGGCTTTTATAGTCTTTACTAAATCTTTAGACTGTGTCAGTGTATTCGACTGTGAGCCAGTGCAGTGGCTGGCAGTGGCAGTGTCCGCGAATCAAGTGTCACTGTGACTGTCAGTCAGTGACAGTGAGTCACTCACTGCCGAGCCGGAGTCATCCCCCGACAATTTGGATTTTCAATTTTGGCTTTGCACGGGCGATATTTGAGTAGACTACCGAATGCTTACCTGTGACTGTGTCAGTTTTCTCATCGGCAGGATTAGTTTCAGGAAATGTGCATCAACGATGATATATTCTGTTTTCAGGTTCAGCAAGTGAACTTTCAAACACATTTTCTTGTGAAATTACCCAAAACGTGGACGTAGTCCTAGAAATGGCGCGGAAAAAAATGTAAACAATCGACCAGTGAACTGTTTCCGGTAGAGTCGTTGTCAGTCATGTCAAAGGTTGACGGCAAAAATCGTCTTAAAAACCTTCGAATCAGATAAAAAAGGTGGAAATAACTTTAATAATGTGTTAAAAATGTATTATTCAACGTCAAAACACTTAATTTGAAAAAAGCATAGACAAAAAATTATTCAGTATTTGGCAGTTTCAAATCTGTTTTATGCAAATCAACACTATGCGAGAAGCGCCTGGTTTTGCTGTGGCGCGTCACATATTACGGCAACTTCCCTGTAAATTTGGCGAAGTTTGATTAATTACTGCACAAGTTATTAATGAGATTGGTGCGAAATTTGCTTGAGTAATATTAAAAGTTATTCATTTAGACGTCAATTCAGACGTCAATTCTTAACTGTTTTCCATGTAGTTTTGCAGGCACCATCGGCTGGTATTACGGCAACTTCCGTGTAGATTTGGCGAAGTTTGATTAATTATTGCATAAGTTATTAATGAGATTGGTGCGAAATTTGCTTGAGTATTATTAAAAGTTATTCATTTAGACGTCAATTCAGACGTCAATTCTTAACTGTTTTCCATGTATTTTTGCAGGCACCATCGGCTGGTATTACGGCAACTTCCGTGTAGATTTGGCGAAGTTTGATTAATTATTGCAGAAGTTATTAATGAGCTTGGTGTGAAATTTGATTGACTATTATTAAAAGTTATTCATTTAGACGTCAATTCAGACGTCAATTCTCATCCGTTTTCCATGTAGTTTTGCAGGCAACATTGGCTGTTATTACGGCAACTTCTCTGTAAATTTGGCAAAAAGTTTGATTAATTACTGCAAAAGTTATTAATGTGGTTGGTTTGAAATTTGATTGAGTATTATTAAAAGTTATTCATTTAGACGTCAATTCAGACGTCAATTCTCCACCTTTTTTGATGTAGTTTGGCAGGCACCATCGGCTGATAGTACGGCAACTTCCCTGTAAATTTGGCGAAGTTTGATTAATTATTGCAGAAATTATTAATGAGCTTGGTGTGAAATTTGATTGAGTATTATTAAAAGTTATTCATTTAGACGTCAATTCAGACGTCAATTCTCAACCGTTTTCCATGTAATTTTGCAGGCACCATCGGCTGGTATTACGGCAAGTGTCCTGTAAATTTGGCGAAGTTTGATTAATTACTGCAAAATTTATTAATGAGATTGGTGTGAAATTTGACTGAGTATTATTAAAAGTTATTCATTTAGACGTCAATTCAGACGTCAATTCTCAACCGTTTTCGATGTAGTTTTGCAGGCACCATCGGCTGGTATTACGGCAACTTCCCTGTAAATTTGACGAAGTTTGATTAATTATTGCAGAAATTATTAATGAGCTTGGTGTGAAATTAAATTGACTATTATTAAAAGTTATTTGATTGAGTATTATTAAAAGTTATTCATTTAGACGTCAATTCAGACGTCACTTCTCAACCGTTTTCCATGTAGTTTTGCAGTCAACATCGGCTGTTATTATGGCAACTTTCCTGTAAATTTGGCGAAGTTTGATTAATTACTGCATAAGTTATTAATGAGATTGGTGCAAAATTTGCTTGAGTATTAATAAAAGTTATTCATTTAGACGTCAATTCAGACGTCAATTCTTAACTGTTTTCCATGTAGTTTTGCAGGCACCATCGGCTGGTATAACGGCAACTTCCCTGTAAATTTGGCGAAGTTTGATTAATTACTGCAGAAGTTATTTATGAGGTTGGTTTGAAATTTGAATGAGAATTATTAAAAGTTATTCATTTAGACGTCAATTCAGACGTCAATTCTCAACCGTTTTCGATGTAGTTTTGCAGGCACCATCGGCTGGTATTACGGCAACTTCCCTGTAAATTTGGCGAAGTTTGATTAATTATTGCAGAAATTACTAATGAGCTTTGTTTGAAATTTGATTAACTATTATTAAAAGTAATTCATTTAGACGTCAATTCAGACGTCAATTCTCAACCGTCTTTCATGTAGTTTTGCAGGCAACATTGGCTGTTATTACGGCAACTTCCCTGTCAATTTGTGAAGTTTGATTAATTATTGCAGAAATTATTAATGAGCTTGGTGTGAAAATAAATTGACTATTATTAAAAGTTATTCATTTAGACGTCAATTCAGACTTCAATTCTCAACCGTTTTCCGTGTAGTTTTGCAGGCAAGATTGGCTGTTATTCCGGCAACTCCCCTGTAAATTTGGCGAAGTTTGATTAATTACTGCAAAAGTTATTAATGAGGTTGATTTGAAATTTGATTGAGTATTATTAAAAGTTATTTATTTAGACGTCAATTCAGACGTCAATTCTCATCCGTTTTCCATGTAGTTTTGCAGGCAACATTGGCTGTTATTACGGCAACTTCCCTGTAAATTTTGCGAAGTTTGATTAATTACTGCAAAAGTTATTAATGAGGTTGGTTTGAAATTTGATTGAGTATTATTAAAAGTTATTCATTTAGACGTCAATTCAGACGTCAATTCTCAACCGTTTTTCATGTAGTTTTGCAGGCAACATTGGCTGTTATTACGGCAACTTCCCTGTCAATTTGTGAAGTTTGATTAATTATTGCAGAAATTATTAATGAGCTTGGTGTGAAAATAAATTGACTATTATTAAAAGTTATTCATTTAGACGTCAATTCAGACTTCAATTCTCAACCGTTTTCCGTGTAGTTTTGCAGGCAACATTGGCTGTTATTCCGGCAACTTCCCTGTAAATTTGGCGAAGTTTGATTAATTACTGCAAAAGTTATTAATGAGGTTGATTTGAAATTTGATTGAGTATTATTAAAAGTTATTTATTTAGACGTCAATTCAGACGTCAATTCTCATCCGTTTTCCATGTAGTTTTGCAGGCAACATTGGCTGTTATTACGGCAACTTCCCTGTAAATTTTGCGAAGTTTGATTAATTACTGCAAAAGTTATTAATGAGGTTGGTTTGAAATTTGATTGAGTATTATTAAAAGTTATTTATTTAGACGTCAATTCAGACGTCAATTCTCATCCGTTTTACATGTAATTTTGCAGGCAACATTGGCTGTTATTACGGCAACTTCCCTGTAAATTTGGCGAAGTTTGATTAATTACTGCATAAGTTATTAATGAGATTGGTGCAAAATTTGCTTGAGTATTATTAAAAGTTATTCATTTAGACGTCAATTCAGACGTCAATTCTTAACTGTTTTCCATGTAGTTTTGCAGGCTCCATCGGCTGGTATAACGGCAACTTCCCTGTAAATTTGGCGAAGTTTGATTAATTACTGCAGAAGTTTTTAATGAGGTTGTTTTGAAATTTGATTGAGAATTATTAAAAGTTATTCATTTAGAAGTCAATTCAGACATCAATTCTCAACCGTTTTCGATGTAGTTTTGCAGGCACCATCGGCTGGTATTACGGCAACTTCTGTGTAGATTTGGCGAAGTTTGATTAATTATTGCAGAAGTTATTAATGAGCTTGGTGTGGAATTTGATTGACTATTATTAAAAGTTATTCATTTAGACGTCAATTCAGACGTCAATTCTCATCCGTTTTCCATGTAGTTTTGCAGGCAACATTGGCTGTTATTACGGCAACTTCCCTGTAAATTTGGCGAAGTTTGATTAATTACTGCAAAAGTTATTAATGAGGTTGGTTTGAAATTTGATTGAGTATTATTAAAAGTTATTTATTTAGACGTCAATTGAGACGTCAATTCTCAACCGTTTTCGATGTAGTTTTGCAGGCACCATCGGCTGGTATTACGGCAGCTTCCCTGTAAATTTTGCAAAGTTTGATTAATTACTGCAGAAGTTATTAATGAGGTTGGTTTGAAATTTGATTGAGAATTATTAAAAGTTATTCATTTAGACGTCAAATCAGACATCAATTCTCAACCGTTTTCGATGTAGTTGAGCAGGTACCATCGGCTGATATTACGGCAACTTCCGTGTAGATTTGGCGAAGTTTGATTCATTATTGCAGAAGTTATTATTGAGCTGGGTGTGAAATTTGATTGACTATTATTAAAAGTTATTCATTTAGACGTCAATTCAGACGTCAATTCTTGTCCGTTTTCCATGTAGTTTTGCAGGCAACATTGGCTGTTATTACGGCAATTTCCCTGTAAATTTGGCGAAGTTTGATTAATTACTGCAAACGTTATTAATGAGGTTGGTTTGAAATTTGATTGACTATTATTAAAAGTTATTCATTTAGACGTCAATTCAGACGTCAATTTTCATCCGTTTTCCATGTAGTTTTGCAGGCAACATTGGCTGTTATTACGGCAACTTCCCTGTAAATTTGGCGAAGTTTGATTAATTACTGCAGAAGTTATTAATGAGGTTGGTTTGAAATTTGATTGATAATTATTAAAAGTTATTCATTTAGACGTCAATTCAGACGTCAATTCTTAGCCGTTTTCGATGTAGTTTTGCAGGCACCATTGGCTGGTATTACGGCAACTTCCGTGTAAATTTGGCGAAGTTTGATTAATTATTGCAGAAGTTATCAATGAGCTTGGTGTGAAATTTGATTGACTATTATTAAAAGTTATTCATTTAGACGTCAATTCAGACGTCAATTCTCATCCGTTTTCCATGTAGTTTTGCAGGCAACATTGGCTGTTATTACGGCAACTTCCCTGTAAATTTGGCGAAGTTTGATCAATTATTGCAGAAATTATTAATGAGCTTGGTGTGAAATTTGATTGACTATTATTAAAAGTTATTCATTTAGACGTCAATTCAGACGTCAATTCTCATCCGTTTTCCATGTAGTTTTGCAGGCAACATTGGCTGTTATTACGGCAACTTCCCTGTAAATTTGGCGAAGTTTGATTAATTACTGCATAAGTTATTAATGAGATTGGTGCGAAATTTGCTTGAGTATTATTAAAAGTTATTCATTTAGACGTTAATTCAGACGTCAATTCTTAACTGTTTTCCATGTAGTTTTGCAGGCACCATCGGCTGGTACAACGGCAACTTCCCTGTAAATTTGGCGAAGTTTGATTAATTACTGCAGAAGTTATTAATGAGGTTGGTTTGAAATTTGATTGAGAATTATAAAAAGTCGTCAATTCAGACTTCAATTCTCAACCGTTTTCCATGTAGTTTTGCAGGCAACATTGGCTGTTATTACGGCAACTTCCCTGTAAATTTGGCGAAGTTTGATTAATTACTGCAAAAGTTATTAATGAGGTTGGTTTGAAATTTGATTGAGTATTATTAAAAGTTATTCATTTAGACGTCAATTCAGACTTCAATTCTCAACCGTTTTCGATGTAGTTTTGCAGGCACCATCGGCTGGTATTACGGCAGCTTCCCTGTAAATTTTGCGAAGTTTGATTAATTACTGCAGAAGTTATTAATGAGGTTGTTTTGAAATTTGATTGAGAATTATTAAAAGTTATTCATTTAGACGTCAAATCAGACATCAATTCTCAACCGTTTTTGATGTATTTTTGCAGGCACCATCGGCTGGTATTACGGCAGCTTCCCTGTAAATTTTGCGAAGTTTGATTAATTATTGCAGAAATTATTAATGAGCTTGGTGTGAAATTTGATTGACTATTATTAAAAGTTATTCATTTAGACGTCAATTCAGACTTCAATTCTCAACCGTTTTCCATGTAGTTTTGCAGGCAACATTGGCTGTTATTACGGCAACTTCCCTGTAAATTTGGCGAAGTTTGATTAATTACTGCAAAAGTTATTAATGAGGTTGGTTTGAAATTTGATTGAGTATTATTAAAAGTTATTTATTTAGACGTCAATTCAGTCGTCAATTCTCATCCGTTTTCCATGTAGTTTAGCAGGCAACATCGGCTGGTATTACAGCAGCTTCCCTGTAAATTTTGCGAAGTTTGATTAATTACTGCAGAAGTTATTAATGAGGTTGGTTTGAAATTTGATTGAGAATTATTAAAAGTTATTCATTTAGACGTCAAATCAGACATCAATTCTCAACCGTTTTCGATGTAGTTTTGCAGGCACCATCGGCTGGTATTACGGCAGCTTCCCTGTAAATTTTGCGACGTTTGATTAATTATTGCAGAAATTATTAATGAGCTTGGTGTGAAATTTGATTGACTATTATTGAAAGTTATTCATTTAGACGTCAATTCAGACGTCAATTCTCAACCGTTTTCCATGTAGTTTTGCAGGCAACATTGGCTTTAATTACGGCAACTTCCCTGTAAATTTGGCGAAGTTTGATTAATTACTGCAAAAGTTATTAATGAGATTGGTGTGAAATTTGATTGAGTATTATTAAAAGTTATTCATTTAGACGTCAATTCAGACGTCAATTCTCATCCGTTTTCCATGTAGTTTTGCAGGCAACATTGGCTGTTATTACGGCAACTTCCTTGTAAATTTGGCGAAGTTTGATTAATTATTGCAGAAATTATTAATGAGCTTGGTGTGAAATTTGATTGACTATTATTAAAAGTTATTCATTTAGACGTCAATTCAGACGTCAATTCTCAACCGTTGTCCATGTAGTTTTGCAGGCAATATCGGCTGTTATTACGGCAACGTCCCTGTAAATTTGGCGAAGTTTGATTAATTACTGCAGAAGTTATTAATGAGGTTGGTTTGAAATTTGATTGAGAATTATTAAAAGTTATTCAATTAGACGTCAAATCAGACATCAATTCTCAACCGTTTTCGATGTAGTTTTGCAGGCACCATCGGCTGGTATTACGGCAACTTCTGTGTAGATTTGGCGAAATTCGATTAATTATTGCAGAAGTTATTAATGAGCTTGGTGTGGAATTTGATTGACTATTATTAAAAGTTATTCATTTAGACGTCAATTCAGACGTCAATTCTCATCCGTTTTCCATGTAGTTTTGCAGGCAACATTGGCTGTTATTACGGCAACCTCCCTGTAAATTTGGCGAAGTTTGATTAATTACTGCAAAAGTTATTAATGAGGTTGGTTTGAAATTTGATTGAGTATTATTAAAAGTTATTTATTTAGACGTCAATTCAGACGTCAATTCTCAACCGTTTTCGATGTAGTTTTGCAGGCACCATCGGCTGGTATTACGGCAGCTTCCCTGTAAATTTTGCGAAGTTTGATTAATTACTGCAGAAGTTATTAATGAGGTTGGTTTGAAATTTGCTTGAGAATTATTAAAAGTTATTCATTTAGACGTCAAATCAGACATCAATTCTCAACCGTTTTTGATGTAGTTTTGCAGGCACCATCGGCTGGTATTACGGCAGCTTCCCTGTAAATTTTGCGAAGTTTGATTAATTATTGCAGAAATTATTAATGAGCTTGGTGTGAAATTTGATTGACTATTATTAAAAGTTATTCATTTAGACGCCAATTCAGACTTCAATTCTCAACCGTTTTCCATGTAGTTTTGCAGGCAACATTGGCTGTTATTACGGCAACTTCCCTGTAAATTTGGCGAAGTTTGATTAATTACTGCAAAAGTTATTAATGAGATTGGTGTGAAATTTGATTGAGTATTATTAAAAGTTATTCATTTAGACGTCAATTCAGACGTCAATTCTCATCCGTTTTACATGTAGTTTTGCAGGCAACATTGGCTGTTATTACGGCAACTTCCCTGTAAATTTTGCGAAGTTTGATTAATTACTGCAAAAGTTATTAATGAGGTTGGTTTGAAATTTGATTGACTATTATTAAAAGTTATTCATTTAGACGTCAATTCAGACGTCAATTCTCAACCGTTTTCCATGTAGTTTTGCAGGCAATATCGGATGTTATTACGGCAACTTCCCTGTAAATTTGGCGAAGTTTGATTAATTACTGCAAAAGTTATTAATGAGGTTGGTTTGAAATTTGATCGAGTATTATTAAAAGTTATTTATTTAGACGTCAATTCAGACGTCAATTCTCAACCGTTTTCGATGTAGTTTTGCAGGCACCATCGGCTGGTATTACGGCAGCTTCCCTGTAAATTTTTCGAAGTTTGATTAATTATTGCAGAAATTATTAATGAGCTTGGTGTGAAATTTGATTGACTATTATTAAAAGTTATTCATTTAGACGTCAATTCAGACTTCAATTCTCAACCGTTTTCCATGTAGTTTTGCAGGCAACATTGGCTGTTATTACGGCAACTTCCCTGTAAATTTGGCGAAGTTTGATTAATTACTGCAAAAGTTATTAATGAGGTTGGTTTGAAATTTGATTGAGTATTCTTAAAAGTTATTTATTTAGACGTCAATTCAGTCGTCAATTCTCATCCGTTTTCCATGTAGTTTTGCAGGCAACATCGGCTGGTATTACGGCAGCTTCCCTGTAAATTTTGCGAAGTTTGATTAATTACTGCAGAAGTTATTAATGAGGTTGGTTTGAAATTTGATTGAGAATTGTTAAAAGTTATTCATTTAGACGTCAAATCAGACATCAATTCTCAACCGTTTTCGATGTAGTTTTGCAGGCACCATCGGCTGGTATTACGGCAGCTTCCCTGTAAATTTTGCGACGTTTGATTAATTATTGCAGAAATTATTAATGAGCTTGGTGTGAAATTTGATTGACTATTATTGAAAGTTATTCATTTAGACGTCAATTCAGACGTCAATTCTCAACCGTTTTCCATGTAGTTTTGCAGGCAACATTGGCTTTTATTACGGCAACTTCCCTGTAAATTTGGCGAAGTTTGATTAATTACTGCAAAAGTTATTAATGAGATTGGTGTGAAATTTGATTGAGTATTATTAAAAGTTATTCATTTAGACGTCAATTCAGACGTCAATTCTCATCCGTTTTACATGTAGTTTTGCAGGCAACATTGGCTGTTATTACGGCAACTTCCTTGTAAATTTGGCGAAGTTTGATTAATTATTGCAGAAATTATTAATGAGCTTGGTGTGAAATTTGATTGACTATTATTAAAAGTTATTCATTTAGACGTCAATTCAGACGTCAATTCTCAACCGTTGTCCATGTAGTTTTGCAGGCAATATCGGCTGTTATTACGGCAACGTCCCTGCAAATTTGGCGAAGTTTGATTAATTACTGCAGAAGTTATTAATGAGGTTGGTTTGAAATTTGATTGATAATTATTAAAAGTTATTCATTTAGACGTCAAATCAGACATCAATTCTCAACCGTTTTCGATGTAGTTTTGAAGGCACCATCGGCTGGTATCGCGGCAACTTCTGTGTAGATTTGGCGAAGTTTGATTAATTATTGCAGAAGTTATTAATGAGCTTGGTGTGGAATTTGATTGACTATTATTAAAAGTTATTCATTTAGACGTCAATTCAGACGTCAATTCTCATCCGTTTTCCATGTAGTTTTGCAGGCAACATTGGCTGTTATTACGGCAACTTCCCTGTAAATTTGGCGAAGTTTGATTAATTACTGCAAGAGTTATTAATGAGATTGATGTGAAATTTGATTGAGTATTATTAAAAGTTATTCATTTAGACGTCAATTCATAGTCAATTCTCATCCGTTTTACATGTAGTTTTGCAGGCAACATTGGCTGTTATTACGGCAACTTCCCTGTAAATTTTGCGAAGTTTGATTAATTACTGCAAAAGTTATTAATGAGGTTGGTTTGAAATTTGATTGGCTATTATTAAAAGTTATTCATTTAGACGTCAATTCAGACGTCAATTCTCAACCGTTTTCCATGTAGTTTTGCAGGCAATATCGGCTGTTATTACGGCAACTTCCCTGTAAATTTGGCGAAGTTTAATTAATTACTGCAAAAGTTATTAATGAGGTTGGTTTGAAATTTGATCGAGTATTATTAAAAGTTATTTATTTAGACGTCAATTCAGACGTCAATTCTCAACCGTTTTCGATGTAGTTTTGCAGGCACCATCGGCTGGTATTACGGCAGCTTCCCTGTAAATTTTTTGAAGTTTGATTAATTACTGCAGAAGTTATTAATGAGGTTGTTTTGAAATTTGATTGAGAATTATTAAAAGTTATTCATTTAGACGTCAAATCAGACATCAATTCTCAACCGTTTTCGATGTATTTTTGCAGGCACCATCGGCTGGTATTACGGCAGCGTCCCTGTAAATTGTGCGATGTTTGATTAATTATTGCAGAAATTATTAATGAGCTTGGTGTGAAATTTGATTGACTATTATTAAAAGTTATTCATTTAGACGTCAATTCAGACTTCAATTCTCAACCGTTTTCCATGTAGTTTTGCAGGCAACATTGGCTGTTATTACGGCAACTTCCCTGTAAATTTGGCGAAGTTTGATTAATTACTGCAAAAGTTATTAATGAGGTTGGTTTGAAATTTGATTGAGTATTATTAAAAGTTATTTATTTAGACGTCAATTCAGTCGTCAATTCTCATCCGTTTCCCATGTAGTTTTGCAGGCAACATCGGCTGGTATTACGGCAGCTTCCCTGTAAATTTTGCGAAGTTTGATTAATTACTGCAGAAGTTATTAGTTAGGTTGGTTTGAAATTTGATTGAGAATTGTTAAAAGTTATTCATTTAGACGTCAAATCAGACATCAATTCTCAACCGTTTTCGATGTAGTTTTGCAGGCACCATCGGCTGGTATTACGGCAGCTTCCCTGTAAATTTTGCGACGTTTGATTAATTATTGCAGAAATTATTAATGAGATTGGTGTGAAATTTGATTGACTATTATTGAAAGTTATTCATTTAGACGTCAATTCAGACGTCAATTCTCAACCGTTTTCCATGTAGTTTTGCAGGCAACATTGGCTTTTATTACGGCAACTTCCCTGTAAATTTGGCGAAGTTTGATTAATTACTGCAAAAGTTATTAATGAGATTGGTGTGAAATTTGATTGAGTATTATTAAAAGTTATTCATTTAGACGTCAATTCAGACGTCAATTCTCATCCGTTTTACATGTAGTTTTGCAGGCAACATTGGCTGTTATTACGGCAACTTCCTTGTAAATTTGGCGAAGTTTGATTAATTATTGCAGAAATTATTAATGAGCTTGGTGTGAAATTTGATTGACTATTATTAAAAGTTATTCATTTAGACGTCAATTCAGACGTCAATTCTCAACCGTTGTCCATGTAGTTTTGCAGGCAATATCGGCTGTTATTACGGCAACGTCCCTGTAAATTTGGCGAAGTTTGATTAATTACTGCAGAAGTTATTAATGAGGTTGGTTTGAAATTTGATTGAGAATTATTAAAAGTTATTCATTTAGACGTCAAATCAGACATCAATTCTCAACCGTTTTCGATGTAGTTTTGCAGGCACCATCGGCTGGTATTACGGCAACTTCTGTGTAGATTTGGCGAAGTTTGATTAATTATTGCAGAAGTTATTATTGAGCTTGGTGTGGAATTTGATTGACTATTATTAAAAGTTATTCATTTAGACGTCAATTCAGACGTCAATTCTCATCCGTTTTCCATGTAGTTTTGCAGGCAACATTGGCTGTTATTACGGCAACCTCCCTGTAAATTTGGCGAAGTTTGATTAATTACTGCAAAAGTTATTAATGAGGTTGGTTTGAAATTTGATTGAGTATTATTAAAAGTTATTCATTTAGACGTCAAATCAGACATCAATTCTCAACCGTTTTTTATGTAGTTTTGCAGGCACCATCGGCTGGTATTACGGCAGCTTCCCTGTAAATTTTGCGAAGTTTGATTAATTATTGCAGAAATTATTAATGAGCTTGGTGTGAAACTTGATTGACTATTATTAAAAGTTATTCATTTAGACGCCAATTCAGACTTCAATTCTCAACCGTTTTCCATGTAGTTTTGCAGGCAACATTGGCTGTTATTACGGCAACTTCCCTGTAAATTTGGCGAAGTTTGATTAATTACTGCAAAAGTTATTAATGAGATTGGTGTGAAATTTGATTGAGTATTATTAAAACTTATTCATTTAGACGTCAATTCAGACGTCAATTCTCATCCGTTTTACATGTAGTTTTGCAGGCAACATTGGCTGTTATTACGGCAACTTCCCTGTAAATTTTGCGAAGTTTGATTAATTACTGCAAAAGTTATTAATGAGGTTGGTTTGAAATTTTATTGACTATTATTAAAAGTTATTCATTTAGACGTCAATTCAGACGTCAATTCTCAACCGTTTTCCATGTAGTTTTGCAGGCAATATCGGCTGTTATTACGGCAACTTCCCTGTAAATTTGGCGAAGTTTGATTAATTACTGCAAAAGTTATTAATGAGGTTGGTTTGAAATTTGTTTGAGTATTATTAAAAGTTATTTATTTAGACGTCAATTCAGACGTCAATTCTCAACCGTTTTCGATGTAGTTTTGCAGGCACCATCGGCTGGTATTACGGCAGCTTCCCTGTAAATTTTGCGAAGTTTGATTAATTACTGCAGAAGTTATTAATGAGGTTGTTTTGAAATTTGATTGAGAATTATTAAAAGTTATTCATTTAGACGTCAAATCAGACATCAATTCTCAACCGTTTTCGATGTATTTTTGCAGGCACCATCGGCTGGTATTACGGCAGCTTCCCTGTAAATTTTGCGAAGTTTGATTAATTATTGCAGAAATTATTAATGAGCTTGGTGTTAAATTTGATTGACTATTATTAAAAGTTATTCATTTAGACGTCAATTCAGACTTCAATTCTCAACCGTTTTCCATGTAGTTTTGCAGGCAACATTGGCTGTTATTACGGCAACTTCCCTGTAAATTTGGCGAAGTTTGATTAATTACTGCAAAAGTTATTAATGAGGTTGGTTTGAAATTTGATTGAGTATTATTAAAAGTTATTTATTTAGACGTCAATTCAGTCGTCAATTCTCATCCGTTTTCCATGTAGTTTTGCAGGCAACATCGGCTGGTATTACGGCGGCTTCCCTGTAAATTTTGCGAAGTTTGATTAATTACTGCAGAAGTTATTAATGAGGTTGGTTTGAAATTTGATTGAGAATTGTTAAAAGTTATTCATTTAGACGTCAAATCAGACATCAATTCTCAACCGTTTTCGATGTAGTTTTGCAGGCACCATCGGCTGGTATTACGGCAGCTTCCCTGTAAATTTTGCGACGTTTGATTAATTATTACAGAAATTATTAATGAGCTTGGTGTGAAATTTGATTGACTATTATTAAAAGTTATTCATTTAGACGTCAATTCAGACTTCAATTCTCAACCGTTTTCCATGTAGTTTTGCAGGCAACATTGGCTGTTATTACGGCAACTTCCCTGTAAATTTGGCGAAGTTTGATTAATTACTGCAAAAGTTATTAATGAGGTTGGTTTGAAATTTGATTGAGTATTATTAAAAGTTATTTATTTAGACGTCAATTCAGACGTCAATTCTCAACCGTTTTCGATGTAGTTTTGCAGGCACCATCGGCTGGTATTACGGCAGCTTCCCTGTAAATTTTGCGAAGTTTGAATAATTACTGCAGAAGTTATTAATGAGGTTGTTTTGAAATTTGATTGAGAATTATTAAAAGTTATTCATTTAGACGTCAATTCAGACGTCAATTCTCAACCGTTTTCCATGTAGTTTTGCAGGCAACATTGGCTTTTATTACGGCAACTTCCCTGTAAATTTGGCGAGGTTTGATTAATTACTGCAAAAGTTATTAATGAGATTGGTGTGAAATTTGATTGAGTATTATTAAAAGTTATTCATTTAGACGTCAATTCAGACGTCAATTCTCATCCGTTTTACATGTAGTTTTGCAGGCGACATTGGCTGTTATTACGGCAACTTCCTTGTAAATTTGGCGAAGTTTGATTAATTATTGCAGAAATTATTAATGAGCTTGGTGTGAAATTTGATTGACTATTATTAAAAGTTATTCATTTAGACGTCAATTCAGACGTCAATTCTCAACCGTTGTCCATGTAGTTTTGCAGGCAATATCGGCTGTTATTACGGCAACGTCCCTGTAAATTTGGCGAAGTTTGATTAATTACTGCAAAAGTTATTAATGAGGTTGGTTTGAAATTTGATTGAGTATTATTAAAAGTTATTTATTTAGACGTCAATTCAGACGTCAATTCTCAACCGTTTTCGATGTAGTTTTGCAGGCACCATCGGCTGGTATTACGGCAGCTTCCCTGTAAATTTTGCGAAGTTTGATTAATTACTGCAGAAGTTATTAATGAGGTTGTTTTGAAATTTGATTGAGAATTATTAAAAGTTATTCATTTAGACGTCAAATCAGACATCAATTCTCAACCGTTTTCGATGTATTTTTGCAGGCACCATCGGCTGGTATTACGGCAGCTTCCCTGTAAATTTTGCGAAGTTTGATTAATTATTGCAGAAATTATTAATGAGCTTGATGTTAAATTTGATTGACTATTATTAAAAGTTATTCATTTAGACGTCAATTCAGACTTCAATTCTCAACCGTTTTCCATGTAGTTTTGCAGGCAACATTGGCTGTTATTACGGCAACTTCCATATAAATTTGGCGAAGTTTGATTAATTACTGCAAAAGTTATTAATGAGGTTGGTTTGAAATTTGATTGAGTATTATTAAAAGTTATTTATTTAGACGTCAATTCAGTCGTCAATTCTCATCCGTTTTCCATGTAGTTTTGCAGGCAACATCGGCTGGTATTACGGCGGCTTCCCTGTAAATTTTGCGAAGTTTGATTAATTACTGCAGAAGTTATTAATGAGGTTGGTTTGAAATTTGATTGAGAATTGTTAAAAGTTATTCATTTAGACGTCAAATCAGACATCAATTCTCTACCGTTTTCGATGTAGTTTTGCAGGCACCATCGGCTGGTATTACGGCAGCTTCCCTGTAAATTTTGCGACGTTTGATTAATTATTGCAGAAATTATTAATGAGCTTGGTGTGAAATTTGATTGACTATTATTGAAAGTTATTCATTTAGACGTCAATTCAGACGTCAATTCTCAACCGTTTTCCATGTAGTTTTGCAGGCAACAATGGCTTTTATTACGGCAATTTCCCTGTAAATTTGGCGAAGTTTGATTAATTACTGCAAAAGTTATTAATGAGGTTGGTTTGAAATTTGATAGAGTATTATTAAAAGTTATTCATTTAGACGTCAATGCAGACGTCAATTCTCAACCGTTTTCGATGTAGTTTTGCAGGCACCATCGGCTGGTATTACGGCAGCTTCCCTGTAAATTTGGCGAAGTTTGATTAATTACTGCAAAAGTTATTAATGAGGTTGGTTTGAAATTTGATTGAGTATTATTAAAAGTTATTTATTTAGACGTCAATTCAGTCGTCAATTCTCATCCGTTTTCCATGTAGTTTTGCAGGCAAGATCGGCTGGTATTACGGCAGCTTCCCTGTAAATTTTGCGAAGTTTGATTAATTACTGCAGAAGTTATTAATGAGGTTGGTTTGAAATTTGATTGAGAATTGTTAAAAGTTATTCATTTAGACGTCAAATCAGACATCAATTCTCAACCGTTTTCGATGTAGTTTTGCAGGCACCATCGGCTGGTATTACGGCAGCTTCCCTGTAAATTTTGCGACGTTTGATTAATTATTGCAGAAATTATTAATGAGCTTGGTGTGAAATTTGATTGACTATTATTGAAAGTTATTCATTTAGACGTCAATTCAGACGTCAATTCTCATCCGTTTTACATGTAGTTTTGCAGGCAACATTGGCTGTTATCACGGCAACTTCCTTGTAAATTTGGCGAAGTTTGATTAATTACTGCAAAAGTTATTAATGAGGTTGGTTTGAAATTTGATAGAATATTATTAAAAGTTATTCATTTAGACGTCAATGCAGACGTCAATTCTCAACCGTTTTCGATGTAGTTTTGCAGGCACTATCGGCTGGTATTACGGCAGCTTCCCTGTAAATTTTACGAAGTTTGATTAATTACTGCAGAAGTTATTAATGAGGTTGGTTTGAAATTTGATTGAGAATTATTAAAAGTTATTCATTTAGACGTCAAATCAGACATCAATTCTCAACCGTTTTTGATGTAGTTTTGCAGGCACCATCGGCTGGTATTACGGCAGCTTCCCTGTAAATTTTGCTAAGTTTGATTAATTATTGCAGAAATTATTAATGAGCTTGGTGTGAAATTTGATTGACTATTATTAAAAGTTATTCATTTAGACGCCAATTCAGACTTCAATTCTCAACCGTTTTCCATGTAGTTTTGCAGGCAACATTGGCTGTTATTACGGCAACTTCCCTGTAAATTTGGCGAAGTTTGATTAATTACTGCAAAAGTTATTAATGAGATTGGTGTGAAATTTGATTGAGTATTATTAAAAGTTATTCATTTAGACGTCAATTCAGACATCAATTCTCATCCGTTTTACATGTAGTTTTGCAGGCAACATTGGCTGTTATTACGGCAACTTCCCTGTAAATTTTGCGAAGTTTGATTAATTACTGCAAAAGTTATTAATGAGATTGGTGTGAAATTTGATTGAGTATTATTAAAAGTTATTCATTTAGACGTCAATTCAGACGTCAATTCTCATCCGTTTTACATGTAGTTTTGCAGGCAACATTGGCTGTTATCACGGCAACTTCCTTGTAAATTTGGCGAAGTTTGATTAATTACTGCAAAAGTTATTAATGAGGTTGGTTTGAAATTTGATTGAGTATTATTAAAAGTTATTCATTTAGACGTCAATGCAGACGTTAATTCTCAACCGTTTTCGATATAGTTTTGCAGGCACCATCGGCTGGTATTACGGCAGCTTCCCTGTAAATTTTGCGAAGTTTGATTTATTACTGCAGAAGTTATTAATGAGGTTGGTTTGAAATTTGATTGAGAATTATTAAAAGTTATTCATTTAGACGTCAAATCAGACATCAATTCTCAACCGTTTTTGATGTAGTTTTACAGGCACCATCGGCTGGTATTACGGCAGCTTCCCTGTAAATTTTGCGAAGTTTGATTAATTATTGCAGAAATTATTAATGAGCTTGGTGTGAAATTTGATTGACTATTATTAAAAGTTATTCATTTAGACGCCAATTCAGACTTCAATTCTCAACCGTTTTCCATGTAGTTTTGCAGGCAACATTGGCTGTTATTACGGCAACTTCCCTGTAAATTTGGCGAAGTTTGATTAATTACTGCAAAGGTTATTAATGAGATTGGTGTGAAATTTGATTGAGTATTATTAAAAGTTATTCATTTAGACGTCAATTCAGACGTCAATTCTCATCCGTTTTACATGTAGTTCTGCAGGCAACATTGGCTGTTATTACGGCAACTTCCCTGTAAATTTTGCGAAGTTTGATTAATTACTGCAAAAGTTATTAATGAGGTTGGTTTGAAATTTGATTGACTATTATTAAAAGTTATTCATTTAGACGTCAATTCAGACGTCAATTCTCAACCGTTTTCCATGTAGTTTTGCAGGCAATATCGGCTGTTATTACGGCAACTTCCCTGTAAATTTGGCGAAGTTTGATTAATTACTGCAAAAGTTATTACTGAGGTTGGTTTGAAATTTGATTGAGTATTATTAAAAGTTATTTATTTAGACGTCAATTCAGACGTCAATTCTCAACCGTTTTCGATGTAGTTTTGCAGGCACCATCGGCTGGTATTACGGCAGCTTCCCTGTAAATTTTGCGAAGTTTGATTAATTACTGCAGAAGTTATTAATGAGGTTGTTTTGAAATTTGATTGAGAATTATTAAAAGTTATTCATTTAGACGTCAAATCAGACATCAATTCTCAACCGTTTTCGATGTATTTTTGCAGGCACCATCGGCTGGTATTACGGCAGCTTCCCTGTAAATTTTGCGAAGTTTGATTAATTATTGCAGAAATTATTAATGAGCTTGGTGTGAAATTTGATTGACTATTATTAAAAGTTATTCATTTAGACGTCAATTCAGACTTCAATTCTCAACCGTTTTCCATGTAGTTTTGCAGGCAACATTGGCTGTTATTACGGCAACTTCCCTGTAAATTTGGCGAAGTTTGATTAATTACTGCAAAAGTTATTAATGAGGTTGGTTTGAAATTTGATTGAGTATTATTAAAAGTTATTTATTTAGACGTCAATTCAGACGTCAACTCTCAACCGTTTTCGATGTAGTTTTGCAGGCACCATCGGCTGGTATTACGGCAGCTTCCCTGTAAATTTTGCGAAGTTTGATTAATTACTGCAGAAGTTATTAATGAGGTTGTTTTGAAATTTGATTGAGAATTATTAAAAGTTATTCATTTAGACGTCAATTCAGACTTAAATTCACAACCGTTTTCCATGTAGTTTTGCAGGCAACATTGGCTGTTATTACGGCAACTTCCCTGTAAATTTGGCGAAGTTTGATTAATTACTGCAAAAGTTATTAATGAGGTTGGTTTGAAATTTGATTGAGTATTATTAAAAGTTATTTATTTAGACGTCAATTCAGTCGTCAATTCTCATCCGTTTTCCATGTAGTTTTGCAGGCAACATCGGCTGGTATTACGGCAGCTTCCCTGTTAATTTGGCGAAGTTTGATTAATTACTGCAGAAGTTATTAATGAGGTTGTTTTGAAATTTGATTGAGAATTATTAAAAGTTATTCATTTAGACGTCAATTCAGACTTAAATTCTCAACCGTTTTCCATGTAGTTTTGCAGGCAACATTGGCTGTTATTACGGCAACTTCCCTGTAAATTTGGCGAAGTTTGATTAATTACTGCAAAAGTTATTAATGAGGTTGGTTTGAAATTTGATTGAGTATTAATAAAAGTTATTTATTTAGACGTCAATTCAGTCGTCAATTCTCATCCGTTTTCCATGTAGTTTTGCAGGCAACATCGGCTGGTATTACGGCAGCTTCCCTGTAAATTTTGCGAAGTTTGATTAATTACTGCAGAAGTTATTAATGAGGTTGGTTTGAAATTTGATTGAGAATTGTTAAAAGTTATTCATTTAGACGTCAAATCAGACATCAATTCTCAACCGTTTTCGATGTAGTTTTGCAGGCACCATCGGCTGGTATTACGGCAGCTTCCCTGTAAATTTTGCGACGTTTGATTAATTATTGCAGAAATTATTAATGAGCTTGGTGTGAAATTTGATTGACTATTATTGAAAGTTATTCATTTAGACGTCAATTCAGACGTCAATTCTCAACCGTTTTCCATGTAGTTTTGCAGGCAACATTGGCTTTTATTACGGCAACTTCCCTGTAAATTTGGCGAAGTTTGATTAATTACTGCAAAAGTTATTAATGAGATTGGTGTGAAATTTGATTGAGTATTATTAAAAGTTATTCATTTAGACGTCAATTCAGACGTCAATTCTCATCCGTTTTACATGTAGTTTTGCAGGCAACATTGGCTGTTATTACGGCAACTTCCTTGTAAATTTGGCGAAGTTTGATTAATTATTGCAGAAATTATTAATGAGCTTGGTGTGAAATTTTGTTGACTATTATTAAAAGTTATTCATTTAGACGCCAATTCAGACGTCAATTCTCAACCGTTGTCCATGTAGTTTTGCAGGCAATATCGGCTGTTATTACGGCAACGTCCCTGTAAATTTGGCGAAGTTTGATTAATTACTGCAGAAGTTATTAATGAGGTTGGTTTGAAATTTGATTGAGAATTATTAAAAGTTATTCATTTAGACGTCAAATCAGACATCAATTCTCAACCGTTTTCGATGTAGTTTTGCAGGCACCATCGGCTGGTATTACGGCAACTTCTGTGTAGATTTGGCGAAGTTTGATTAATTATTGCAGAAGTTATTAATGAGCTTGGTGTGGAATTTGATTGACTATTATTAAAAGTTATTCATTTAGACGTCAATTCAGACGTCAATTCTCATCCGTTTTCCATGTAGTTTTGCAGGCACCATCGGCTGGTATTACGGCAGCTTCCCTGTAAATTTTGCGAAGTTTGATTAATTACTGCAGAAGTTATTAATGAGGTTGGTTTGAAATTTGATTGAGAATTATTAAAAGTTATTCATTTAGACGTCAAATCAGACATCAATTCTCAACCGTTTTCCATGTAGTTTTGCAGGCAACATTGGCTGTTATTACGGCAACTTCCCTGTAAATTTGGCGAAGTTTGATTAATTACTGCAAAAGTTATTAATGAGATTGGTGTGAAATTTGATTGAGTATTATTAAAAGTTATTTATTTAGACGTCAATTCAGACGTCAATTCTCATCCGTTTTACATGTAGTTTTACAGGCAACATTGGCTGTTATTACGGCAACTTCCTGGTAAATTTGGCGAAGTTTGATTAATTACTGCAAAAGTTATTAATGAGGTTGGTTTGAAATTTGATTGACTATTATTAAAAGTTATTCATTTAGACGTCAATTCAGACGTCAATTCTCAACCGTTTTCCATGTAGTTTTGCAGGCAATATCGGCTGTTATTACGGCAACTTCCCTGTAAATTTGGCGAAGTTTGATTAATTACTGCAAAAGTTATTAATGAGGTTGGTTTGAAATTTGATTGAGTATTATTAAAAGTTATTTATTTAGACGTCAAATCAGACATCAATTCTCAACCGTTTTCGATGTATTTTTGCAGGCACCATCGGCTGGTATTACGGCAGCTTCCCTGTAAATTTTGCGAAGTTTGATTAATTATTGCAGAAATTATTAATGAGCTTGGTGTGAAATTTGATTGACTATTATTGAAAGTTATTCATTTAGACGTCAATTCAGACGTCAATTCTCAACCGTTTTCCATGTAGTTTTGCAGGCAACATTGGCTTTTATTACGGCAACTTCCCTGTAAATTTGGCGAAGTTTGATTAATTACTGCAAAAGTTATTAATGAGATTGGTGTGAAATTTGATTGAGTATTATTAAAAGTTATTCATTTAGACGTCAATTCAGACGTCAATTCTCATCTGTTTTACATGTAGTTTTGCAGGCAACATTGGCTGTTATTACGGCAACTTCCTTGTAAATTTGGCGAAGTTTGATTAATTATTGCAGAAATTAATAATGAGCTTGGTGTGAAATTTGATTGACTATTATTAAAAGTTATTCATTTAGATGTCAATTCAGACGTCAATTCTCAACCGTTGTCCATGTAGTTTTGCAGGCAATATCGGCTGTTATTACGGCAACTTCCCTGTAAATTTGGCGAAGTTTGATTAATTACTGCAGAAGTTATTAATGAGGTTGGTTTGAAATTTGATTGAGAATTATTAAAAGTTATTCATTTAGACGTCAAATCAGACATCAATTCTCAACCGTTTTTGATGTAGTTTTGCAGGCACCATCGGCTGGTATTACGGCAGCTTCCCTGTAAATTTTGCGAAGTTTGATTAATTATTGCAGAAATTATTAATGAGCTTGGTGTGAAATTTGATTGACTATTATTAAAAGTTATTCATTTAGACGCCAATTCAGACTTCAATTCTCAACCGTTTTCCATGTAGTTTTGCAGGCAACATTGGCTGTTATTACGGCAACTTCCCTGTAAATTTGGCGAAGTTTGATTAATTACTGCAAAAGTTATTAATGAGATTGGTGTGAAATGTGATTGAGTATTATTAAAAGTTATTCATTTAGACGTCAATTCAGACGTCAATTCTCATCCGCTTTACATGTAGTTTTGCAGGCAACATTGGCTGTTATTACGGCAACTTCCCTGTAAATTTTGCGAAGTTTGATTAATTACTGCAAAAGTTATTAATGAGGTTGGTTTGAAATTTGATTGACTATTATTAAAAGTTATTCATTTAGACGTCAATTCAGACGTCAATTCTCAACCGTTTTCCATGTAGTTTTGCAGGCAATATCGGCTGTTATTACGGCAACTTCCCTGTAAATTTGGCGAAGTTTGATTAATTACTGCAAAAGTTATTACTGAGGTTGGTTTGAAATTTGATTGAGTATTATTAAAAGTTATTTATTTAGACGTCAATTCAGACGTCAATTCTCAACCGTGTTCGATGTAGTTTTGCAGGCACCATCGGCTGGTATTACGGCAGCTTCCCAGTAAATTTTGCGAAGTTTGATTAATTACTGCAGAAGTTATTAATGAGGTTGTTTTGAAATTTGATTGAGAATTATTAAAAGTTATTCATTTAGACGTCAAATCAGACATCAATTCTCAACCGTTTTCGATGTATTTTTGCAGGCACCATCGGCTGGTATTACGGCAGCTTCCCTGTAAATTTTGCGAAGTTTGATTAATTATTGCAGAAATTATTAATGAGCTTGGTGTGAAATTTGATTGAGTATTATTAAAAGTTATTTATTTAGACGTCAATTCAGTCGTCAATTCTCAACCGTTTTCGATGTATTTTTGCAGGCACCATCGGCTGGTATTACGGCAGCTTCCCTGTAAATTTGGCGAAGTTTGATTAATTACTGCAAAAGTTATTACTGAGGTTTGGTTTGAAATTTGATTGAGTATTATTAAAAGTTATTTATTTAGACGTCAATTCAGACGTCAATTCTCAACCGTTTTCGACGTAGTTTTGCAGGCACCATCGGCTGGTATTACGGCAGCTTCCCTGTAAATTTTTGCGAAGTTTGATTAATTACTGCAGAAGTTATTAATGAGGTTGTTTTGAAATTTGATTGAGAATTATTAAAAGTTATTCATTTAGACGTCAAATCAGACATCAATTCTCAACCGTTTTCGATGTATTTTTGCAGGCACCATCGGCTGGTATTACGGCAGCTTCCCTGTAAATTTTGCGAAGTTTAATTAATTATTGCAGAAATTATTAATGAGCTTGGTGTGAAATTTGATTGACTATTATTAAAAGTTATTCATTTAGACGTCAATTCAGACTTCAATTCTCAACCGTTTTCCATGTAGTTTTGCAGGCAACATTGGCTGTTATTACGGCAACTTCCTTGTAAATTTGGCGAAGTTTGATTAATTATTGCAGAAATTATTAATGAGCTTGGTGTGAAATTTGATTGACTATTATTAAAAGTTATTCATTTAGATGTCAATTCAGACGTCAATTCTCAACCGTTGTCCATGTAGTTTTGCAGGCAATATCGGCTGTTATTACGGCAACTTCCCTGTAAATTTGGCGAAGTTTGATTAATTACTGCAGAAGTTATTAATGAGGTTGGTTTGAAATTTGATTGACTATTATTAAAAGTTATTCATTTAGACGTCAATTCAGACGTCAATTCTCAACCGTTTTCCATGTAGTTTTGCAGGCAATATCGGCTGTTATTACGGCAACTTCCCTGTAAATTTGGCGAAGTTTGATTAATTACTGCAAAAGTTATTACTGAGGTTGGTTTGAAATTTGATTGAGTATTATTAAAAGTTATTTATTTAGACGTCAATTCAGACGTCAATTCTCAACCGTTTTCGATGTAGTTTTGCAGGCACCATCGGCTGGTATTACGGCAGCTTCCCTGTAAATTTTGCGAAGTTTGATTAATTACTGCAGAAGTTATTAATGAGGTTGTTTTGAAATTTGATTGAGAATTATTAAAAGTTATTCATTTAGACGTCAAATCAGACATCAATTCTCAACCGTTTTCGATGTATTTTTGCAGGCACCATCGGCTGGTATTACGGCAGCTTCCCTGTAAATTTTGCGAAGTTTGATTAATTATTGCAGAAATTATTAATGAGCTTGGTGTGAAATTTGATTGACTATTATTAAAAGTTATTCATTTAGACGTCAATTCAGACTTCAATTCTCAACCGTTTTCCATGTAGTTTTGCAGGCAACATTGGCTGTTATTACGGCAACTTCCCTGTAAATTTGGCGAAGTTTGATTAATTACTGCAAAAGTTATTAATGAGGTTGGTTTGAAATTTGATTGAGTATTATTAAAAGTTATTTATTTAGACGTCAATTCAGACGTCAATTCTCAACCGTTTTCGATGTAGTTTTGCAGGCACCATCGGCTGGTATTACGGCAGCTTCCCTGTAAATTTTGCGAAGTTAGATTAATTACTGCAGAAGTTATTAATGAGGTTGTTTTGAAATTTGATTGAGAATTATTAAAAGTTATTCATTTAGACGTCAAATCAGACATCAATTCTCAACCGTTTTCGATGTATTTTTGCAGGCGCCATCGGCTGGTATTACGGCAGCTTCCCTGTAAATTTGGCGAAGTTTGATTAATTATTGCAGAAATTATTAATGAGCTTGGTGTGAAATTTGATTGACTATTATTAAAAGTTATTCATTTAGACGTCAATTCAGACTTAAATTCTCAACCGTTTTCCATGTAGTTTTGCAGGCAACATTGGCTGTTATTACGGCAACTTCTCTGTAAATTTGGCGAAGTTTGATTAATTACTGCAAAAGTTATTAATGAGGTTGGTTTGAAATTTGATTGAGTATTATTAAAAGTTATTTATTTAGACGTCAATTCAGTCGTCAATTCTCAACCGTTTTCGATGTATTTTTGCAGGCACCATCGGCTGGTATTACGGCAGCTTCCCTGTAAATTTGGCGAAGTTTGATTAATTACTGCAAAAGTTATTACTGAGGTTGGTTTGAAATTTGATTGAGTATTATTAAAAGTTATTTATTTAGACGTCAATTCAGACGTCAATTCTCAACCGTTTTCGATGTAGTTTTGCAGGCACCATCGGCTGGTATTGCGGCAGCTTCCCTGTAAATTTTGCGAAGTTTGATTAATTACTGCAGAAGTTATTAATGAGGTTGTTTTGAAATTTGATTGAGAATTATTAAAAGTTATTCATTTAGACGTCAAATCAGACATCAATTCTCAACCGTTTTCGATGTATTTTTGCGGGCACCATCGGCTGGTATTACGGCAGCTTCCCTGTAAATTTTGCGAAGTTTGATTAATTATTGCAGAAATTATTAATGAGCTTGGTGTGAAATTTGATTGACTATTATTAAAAGTTATTCATTTAGACGTCAATTCAGACTTCAATTCTCAACCGTTTTCCATGTAGTTTTGCAGGCAACATTGGCTGTTATTACGGCAACTTCCTTGTAAATTTGGCGAAGTTTGATTAATTATTGCAGAAATTATTAATGAGCTTGGTGTGAAATTTGATTGACTATTATTAAAAGTTATTCATTTAGATGTCAATTCAGACGTCAATTCTCAACCGTTGTCCATGTAGTTTTGCAGGCAATATCGGCTGTTATTACGGCAACTTCCCTGTAAATTTGGCGAAGTTTGATTAATTACTGCAGAAGTTATTAATGAGGTTGGTTTGAAATTTGATTGAGAATTATTAAAAGTTATTCATTTAGACGTCAAATCAGACATCAATTCTCAACCGTTTTCGATGTAGTTTTGCAGGCACCATCGGCTGGTATTACGGCAACTTCTGTGTAGATTTGGCGAAGTTTGATTAATTATTGCAGAAGTTATTAATGAGGTTGGTTTGAAATTTGATTGACTAATATTAAAAGTTATTCATTTTGACGTCAATTCAGACGTCCATTCTCAACCGTTTTCCATGTAGTTTTGCAGGCAATATCGGCTGTTATTACGGCAACTTCCCTGTAAATTTGGCGAAGTTTGATTAATTACTGCAAAAGTTATTAATGAGGTTGGTTTGAAATTTGATTGACTATTATTAAAAGTTATTCATTTAGACGTCAATTCAGACGTCAATTCTCAACCGTTTTCCATGTAGTTTTGCAGGCAATATCGGCTGTTATTACGGCAACTTCCCTGTAAATTTGGCGAAGTTTGATTAATTACTGCATAAGTTATTAATGAGGTTGGTTTGAAATTTGATTGAGTATTATTAAAAGTTATTTATTTAGACGTCAATTCAGACGTCTATTCTCAACCGTTTTCGATGTAGTTTTGCAGGCACCATCGGCTGGTATTACGGCAGCTTCCCTGTAAATTTTACGAAGTTTGATTAATTACTGCAGAAGTGATTAATGAGGTTGTTTTGAAATTTGATTGAGAATTATTAAAAGTTATTCATTTAGACGTCAAATCAGACATCAATTCTCAACCGTTTTCGAAGTATTTTTGCAGGCACCATCGGCTCGTATTACTGCAGCTTCCCTGTAAATTTTGCGAAGTTTGATTAATTATTGCAGAAATTATTAATGAGCTTGGTGTGAAATTTGATTGACTATTATTAAAAGTTATTCATTTAGACGTCAATTCAGACTTCAATTCTCAACCGTTTTCCATGTAGTTTTTCAGGCAACATTGGCTGTTATTACGGCAACTTCCCTGTAAATTTGGCGAAGTTTGATTAATTACTGCAAAAGTTATTAATGAGGTTGGTTTGAAATTTGATTGAGTATTATTAAAAGTTATTTATTTAGACGTCAATTCAGTCGTCAATTCTCATCCGTTTTCCATGTAGTTTTGCAGGCAACATCGGCTGGTATTACGGCAGCTTCCCGGTAAATTTTGCGAAGTTTGATTAATTACTGCAGAAGTTATTAATGAAGTTGGTTTGAAATTTGATTGAGAATTATTAAAAGCTATTCATTTAGACGTCAAATCAGACAGCAATTCTCAACCGTTTTCGATGTAGTTTTGCAGGCACCATCGGCTGGTATTACGGCAACTTCTGGGTAGATTTGGCGAAGTTTGATTAATTATTGCAGAAGTTATTAATGAGCTTGGTGTGAAATTTGATTGACTATTATTAAAAGTTATTCATTTAGACGTCAATTCAGACGTCAATTCTCATCCGTTTTCCATGTAGTTTTGCAGGCAACATTGGCTGTTATTACGGCAACTTCCCTGTAAATTTGGCGAAGTTTGATTAATTACTGCAAAAGTTATTAATGAGGTTGGTTTGAAATTTGATTGAGTATTATTAAAAGTTATTCATTTAGACGTCAATTCAGACGTCAATTCTCATCCGTTTTCCATGTAGTTTTGCAGGCAACAATGGCTGTTATTACGGCAACTTCCCTGTAAATTTGGCGAAGTTTGATCAATTATTGCAGAAATTATTAATGAGCTTGGTGTGAAATTTGATTGACTATTATTAAAAGTTATTAATTTAGACGTCAATTCAGACGTCAATTCTCAACCGTTTTCCATGTAGTTTTGCAGGCAACATTGGCTGTTATTACGGCAACTTCCCTGTAAATTTGGCGAAGTTTGATTAATTACTGCAAAAGTTATTAATGAGGTTGGTTTGAAATTTGATTGAGTATTATTAAAAGTTATTTATTTAGACATCAATTCAGTCGTCAATTCTCATCCGTTTTCCATGTAGTTTTGCAGGCAACATCGGCTGGTATTACGGCAGCTTCCCTGTAAATTTTGCGAAGTTTGATTAATTACTGCAGAAGTTAATAATGAGGTTGGTTTGAAATTTGATTGAGAATTGTTAAAAGTTATTCATTTAGACGTCAAATCAGACATCAATTCTCAACCGTTTTCGATGTAGTTTTGCAGGCACCATCGGCTGGTATTACGGCAGCTTCCCTGTAAATTTTGCGACGTTTGATTAATTATTGCAGAAATTATTAATGAGCTTGGTGTGAAATTTGATTGACTATTATTGAAAGTTATTCATTTAGACGTCAATTCAGACGTCAATTCTCAACCGTTTTCCATGTAGTTTTGCAGGCAACATTGGCTTTTATTACGGCAACTTCCCTGTAAATTTGGCGAAGTTTGATTAATTACTGCAAAAGTTATTAATGAGGTTGGTTTGAAATTTGATTGAGTATTATTAAAAGTTATTTATTTAGACGTCAATTCAGTCGTCAATTCTCATCCGTTTTCCATGTAGTTTTGCAGGCAACATCGGCTGGTATTACGGCAGCTTCCCGGTAAATTTTGCGAAGTTTGATTAATTACTGCAGAAGTTATTAATGAAGTTGGTTTGAAATTTGATTGAGAATTATTAAAAGCTATTCATTTAGACGTCAAATCAGACAGCAATTCTCAACCGTTTTCGATGTAGTTTTGCAGGCACCATCGGCTGGTATTACGGCAACTTCTGGGTAGATTTGGCGAAGTTTGATTAATTATTGCAGAAGTTATTAATGAGCTTGGTGTGAAATTTGATTGACTATTATTAAAAGTTATTCATTTAGACGTCAATTCAGACGTCAATTCTCATCCGTTTTCCATGTAGTTTTGCAGGCAACATTGGCTGTTATTACGGCAACTTCCCTGTAAATTTGGCGAAGTTTGATTAATTACTGCAAAAGTTATTAATGAGGTTGGTTTGAAATTTGATTGAGTATTATTAAAAGTTATTCATTTAGACGTCAATTCAGACGTCAATTCTCATCCGTTTTCCATGTAGTTTTGCAGGCAACAATGGCTGTTATTACGGCAACTTCCCTGTAAATTTGGCGAAGTTTGATCAATTATTGCAGAAATTATTAATGAGCTTGGTGTGAAATTTGATTGACTATTATTAAAAGTTATTAATTTAGACGTCAATTCAGACGTCAATTCTCAACCGTTTTCCATGTAGTTTTGCAGGCAACATTGGCTGTTATTACGGCAACTTCCCTGTAAATTTGGCGAAGTTTGATTAATTACTGCAAAAGTTATTAATGAGGTTGGTTTGAAATTTGATTGAGTATTATTAAAAGTTATTTATTTAGACGTCAATTCAGTCGTCAATTCTCATCCGTTTTCCATGTAGTTTTGCAGGCAACATCGGCTGGTATTACGGCAGCTTCCCTGTAAATTTTGCGAAGTTTGATTAATTACTGCAGAAGTTAATAATGAGGTTGGTTTGAAATTTGATTGAGAATTGTTAAAAGTTATTCATTTAGACGTCAAATCAGACATCAATTCTCAACCGTTTTCGATGTAGTTTTGCAGGCACCATCGGCTGGTATTACGGCAGCTTCCCTGTAAATTTTGCGACGTTTGATTAATTATTGCAGAAATTATTAATGAGCTTGGTGTGAAATTTGATTGACTATTATTGAAAGTTATTCATTTAGACGTCAATTCAGACGTCAATTCTCAACCGTTTTCCATGTAGTTTTGCAGGCAACATTGGCTTTTATTACGGCAACTTCCCTGTAAATTTGGCGAAGTTTGATTAATTACTGCAAAAGTTATTAATGAGATTGGTGTGAAATTTGATTGAGTATTATTACAAGTTATTCATTTAGACGTCAATTCAGACGTCAATTCTCATCCGTTTTACATGTAGTTTTGCAGGCAACATTGGCTGTTATTACGGCAACTTCCTTGTAAATTTGGCGAAGTTTGATTAATTATTGCAGAAATTATTAATGAGCTTGGTGTGAAATTTGATTGACTATTATTAAAAGTTATTCATTTAGACGTCAATTCAGACGTCAATTCTCAACCGTTGTCCATGTAGTTTTGCAGGCAATATCGGCTGTTATTACGGCAACTTCCCTGTAAATTTGGCAAAGTTTGATTAATTACTGCAGAAGTTATTAATGAGGTTGGTTTGAAATTTGATTGAGAATTATTAAAAGTTATTCATTTAGACGTCAAATCAGACATCAATTCTCAACCGTTTTCGATGTAGTTTTGCAGGCACCATCGGCTGGTATTACGGCAACTTCTGTGTAGATTTGGCGAAGTTTGATTAATTATTGCAGAAGTTATTAATGAGCTTGGTGTGGAATTTGATTGACTATTATTAAAAGTTATTCATTTAGACGTCAATTCAGACGTCAATTCTCATCCGTTTTCCATGTAGTTTTGCAGGCAACATTGGCTGTTATTACGGCAATCTCCCTTTAAATTTGGCGAAGTTTGATTAATTACTGCAAAAGTTATTAATGAGGTTGGTTTGAAATTTGATTGAGTATTATTAAAAGTTATTTATTTAGACGTCAATTCAGACGTCAATTCTCAACCGTTTTCGATGTAGTTTTGCAGGCACCATCGGCTGGTATTACGGCAGCTTCCCTGTAAATTTTGCGAAGTTTGATTAATTACTGCAGAAGTTATTAATGAGGTTGGTTTGAAATTTGATTGAGAATTATTAAAAGTTATTCATTTAGACGTCAAATCAGACATCAATTCTCAACCGTTTTTGATGTAGTTTTGCAGGCACCATCGGCTGGTATTACGGCAGCTTCCCTGTAAATTTTGCGAAGTTTGTTAATTATTGCAGAAATTATTAATGAGCTTGGTGTGAAATTTGATTGACTATTATTAAAAGTTATTCATTTAGACGCCAATTCAGACTTCAATTCTCAACCGTTTTCCATGTAGTTTTGCAGGCAACATTGGCTGTTATTACGGCAACTTCCCTGTAAATTTGGCGAAGTTTGATTAATTACTGCAAAAGTTATTAATGAGATTGGTGTGAAATTTGATTGAGTATTATTAAAAGTTATTCATTTAGACGTCAATTCAGACGTCAATTCTCATCCGTTTTACATGTAGCTTTGCAGGCAACATTGGCTGTTATTACGGCAACTTCCCTGTAAATTTGGCGAAGTTTGATTAATTACTGCAGAAGTTATTAATGAAGTTGGTTTGAAATTTGATTGAGAATTATTAAAAGCTATTCATTTAGACGTCAAATCAGACAGCAATTCTCAACCGTTTTCGATGTAGTTTTGCAGGCACCATCGGCTGGTATTACGGCAACTTCTGGGTAGATTTGGCGAAGTTTGATTAATTATTGCTGAAGATATTAATGAGCTTGGTGTGGAATTTGATTGACTATTATTAAAAGTTATTCATTTAGACGTCAATTCAGACGTCAATTCTCATCCGTTTTCCATGTAGTTTTGCAGGCAACATTGGCTGTTATTACGGCAACTTCCCTGTAAATTTGGCGAAGTTTGATTAATTACTGCAAAAGTTATTAATGAGGTTGGTTTGAAATTTGATTGAGTATTATTAAAAGTTATTCATTTAGACGTCAATTCAGACGTCAATTCTCATCCGTTTTCCATGTAGTTTTGCAGGCAACAATGGCTGTTATTACGGCAACTTCCCTGTAAATTTGGCGAAGTTTGATTAATTATTGCAGAAATTATTAATGAGCTTGGTGTGAAATTTGATTGACTATTATTAAAAGTTATTAATTTAGACGTCAATTCAGACGTCAATTCTCAACCGTTTTCCATGTAGTTTTGCAGGCAACATCGGCTGTTATTACGGCAACTTCCCTGTAAATTTGGCGAAGTTTGATTAAATATTGCAGAAATTATTAATGAGCTTGGTGTGAAATTTGATTGACTATTATTAAAAGTTATTCATTTAGACGTCAATTCAGACTTTAATTCTCAACCGTTTTCCATGTAGTTTTGCAGGCAACATTGGCTGTTATTACGGCAACTTCCCTGTAAATTTGGCGAAGTTTGATTAATTACTGCAAAAGTTATTAATGAGGTTGGTTTGAAATTTGATTGAGTATTATTAAAAGTTATTTATTTAGACGTCAATTCAGACGTCAATTCTCATCCGTTTTCCATGTTGTTTTGCAGGCAACATTGGCTGTTATTACGGCAACTTCCCTGTAAATTTGGCGAAGTTTGATAAATTACTGCAAAAGTTATTAATGAGGTTGGTTTGAAATTTGATTGACTATTATTGAAAGTTATTCATTTAGACGTCAATTCAGACGTCAATTCTCAACCGTTTTCCATGTAGTTTTGCAGGCAACATTGGCTTTTATTACGGCAACTTCCCTGTAAATTTGGCGAAGTTTGATTAATTACTGCAAAAGTTATTAATGAGATTGGTGTGAAATTTGATTGAGAATTATTAAAAGTTATTCATTTAGACGTCAAATCAGACATCAATTCTCAACCGTTTTCGATGTAGTTTTGCAGGCACCATCGGCTGATATTAGGGCAGTTTCCCTGTAAATTTTGCGAAGTTTGATTAATTATTGCAGAAATTATTAATGAGCTTGGTGTGAAATTTGATTGACTATTATTAAAAGTTATTCATTTAGACGTCAATTCAGACGTCAATTCTCAACCGTTTTCCATGTAGTTTTGCAGGCAACATTGGCTGTTATTACGGCAACTTCCCTGTAAATTTGACGACGTTTGATTAATTACTGCAAAAGTTATTAATGAGATTGGTGTGAAATTTGATTGAGTATTATTAAAAGTTATTCACTTAGACGTCAATTCAGACGTCAATTCTCATCCGTTTTCCATGTAGTTTTGCAGGCAACAATGGCTGTTATTACGGCAACTTCCCTGTAAATTTGGCGAAGTTTGATTAATTATTGCAGAAATTATTAATGGGCTTGGTGTGAAATTTGATTGACTATTATTAAAAGTTATTCATTTAGACGTCAATTCAGACGTCAATTCTCAACCGTTTTCCATGTAGTTTTGCAGGCAACATCGGCTGTTATTACGGCAACTTCCCTGTAAATTTGGCGAAGTTTGATTAATTACTGCATAAGTTATTAATGAGATTGGTGCGAAATTTGCTTGAGTATTATTAAAAGTTATTCATTTAGACGTTAATTCAGACGTCAATTCTTAACTGTTTTCCATGTAGTTTTGCAGGCACCATCGGCTGGTACAACGGCAACTTCCCTGTAAATTTGGCGAAGTTTGATTAATTACTGCAGAAGTTATTAATGAGGTTGGTTTGAAATTTGATTGAGAATTGTTAAAAGTTATTCATTTAGACGTCAAATCAGACATCAATTCTCAACCGTTTTCGATGTAGTTTTGCAGGCACCATCGACTGGTATTACGGCAACTTCTGTGTAGATTTGGCGAAGTTTGATTAATTATTGCAGAAGTTATTAATGAGCTTGGTGTGGAATTTGATTGACTATTATTAAAAGTTATTCATTTAGACGTCAATTCAGACGTCAATTCTCATCCGTTTTCCATGTAGTTTTGCAGGCACCATCGGCTGGTATTACGGCAGCTTCCCTGTAAATTTTTGCGAGGTTTGATTAATTACTGCAGAAGTTATTAATGAGGTTGGTTTGAAATTTGATTGAGAATTTTTAAAAGTTATTCATTTAGACGTCAAATCAGACATCAATTCTCAACCGTTTTCGATGTAGTTTTGCAGGCACCATCGGCTGGTATTACGGCAGCTTCCCTGTAAATGTTGCGAAGTTTGATTAATTATTGCAGAAATTATTAACGAGCTTGATGTGAAATTTGATTGACTATTATTAAAAGTTATTCATTTAGACGTCAATTCAGACGTCAATTCTCAACCGTTTTCCATGTAGTTTTGCAGGCAACATTGGCTGTTATTACGGCAACTTCCCGGTAAATTTGGCGAAGTTTGATTAATTACTGCAAAAGTTATTAATGAGAATGGTGTGAAATTTGATTGAGTATTATTAAAAGTTATTCATTTAGACGTCAATTCAGACGTCAATTCTCATCCGTTTTCCATGTAGTTTTGCAGGCAACATTGGCTGTTATTACGGCAACTTCCCTGTAAATTTGGCGAAGTTTGATTAATTACTGCAAAAGTTATTAATGAGGTTGGTTTGAAATTTGATTGAGTATTATTAAAAGTTATTTATTTAGACGTCAATTCAGACGTCAATTCTCAACCGTTTTCGATGTAGTTTTGCAGGCACCATCGGCTGGTATTACGGCAGCTTCCCTGTAAATTTTGCGAAGTTTGATCAATTACTGCAGAAGTTATTAATGAGGTTGGTTTGAAATTTGATTGAGAATTATTAAAAGTTATTCATTTAGACGTCAAATCAGACATCAATTCTCAACCGTTTTCGATGTAGTTTTGCAGGCACCATCGGCTGGTAATACGGCAGCTTCCCTGTAAATTTGGCGAAGTTTGGTTAATTACTGCAGAAGTTATTAATGAGGTTGGTTTGAAATTTGATTGAGAATTATTAAAAGTTATTCATTTAGACGTCAAATCAGACATCAATTCTCAACCGTTTTCGATGTAGTTTTGCAGGCACCATCGGCTGGTATTACGGCAACTTCTGTGTAGATTTGGCGAAGTTTGATTAATTATTGCAGAGGTTATTAATGAGCTTGGTGTGGAATTTGATTGACTATTATTAAAAGTTATTCATTTAGACGTCAATTCAGACGTCAATTCATATCCGTTTTCCATGTAGTTTTGCAGGCAACATTGGCTGTTATTACGGCAACTTCCCTGTAAATTTGGCGAAGTTTGATTAATTACTGCAAAAGTTATTAATGAGGTTGGTTTGAAATTTGATAGAGTATTATTAAAAGTTATTTATTTAGACGTCAATTCAGACGTCAATTCTCAACCGTTTTCGATGTAGTTTTGCAGGCACCATCGGCTGGTACTACGGCAGCTTCCCTGTAAATTTTGCGAAGTTTGATTAATTACTGCAGAAGTTATTAATGAGGTTGGTTTGAAATTTGATTGAGAATTATTAAAAGTTATTCATTTAGACGTCAAATCAGACGTCAATTCTCAACCGTTTTCCATGTAATTTTGCAAGCACCATCGGCTGGTATTACGGCAAGTGTCCTGTAAATTTGGCGAAGTTTGATTAATTACTGCAAAATTTATTAATGAGATTGGTGTGAAATTTGATTGAGTATTATTAAAAGTTATTCATTTAGACGTCAATTCAGACGTCAATTCTCAGCCGTTTTCCATGTAGTTTTCAAGGCAACATCGGCTGTTATTACGGCAACTTCCCTGTAAATTTGGCGAAGTTTGATTAATTACTGCATAAGTTATTAATGAGATTGGTGCGAAATTTGCTTGAGTATTATTAAAAGTTATTCATTTAGACGTTAATTCAGACGTCAATTCTTAACTGTTTTCCATGTAGTTTTGCAGGCACCATCGGCTGGTACAACGGCAACTTCCCTGTAAATTTGGCGAAGTTTGATTAATTACTGCAGAAGTTATTAATGAGGTTGGTTTGAAATTTGATTGAGAATTGTTAAAAGTTATTCATTTAGACGTCAAATCAGACATCAATTCTCAACCGTTTTCGATGTAGTTTTGCAGGCACCATCGACTGGTATTACGGCAACTTCTGTGTAGATTTGGCGAAGTTTGATTAATTATTGCAGAAGTTATTAATGAGCTTGGTGTGGAATTTGATTGACTATTATTAAAAGTTATTCATTTAGACGTCAATTCAGACATCAATTCTCAACCGTTTTCGATGTAGTTTTGCAGGCACCATCGGCTGGTATTACGGCAGCTTCCCTGTAAATTTTTGCGAGGTTTGATTAATTATTGCAGAAATTATTAACGAGCTTGGTGTGAAATTTGATTGACTATTATTAAAAGTTATTCATTTAGACGTCAATTCAGACGTCAATTCTCAACCGTTTTCCATGTAGTTTTGCAGGCAACATTGGCTGTTATTACGGCAACTTCCCGGTAAATTTGGCGAAGTTTGATTAATTACTGCAAAAGTTATTAATGAGAATGGTGTGAAATTTGATTGAGTATTATTAAAAGTTATTCATTTAGACGTCAATTCAGACGTCAATTCTCATCCGTTTTCCATGTAGTTTTGCAGGCAACATTGGCTGTTATTACGGCAACTTCCCTGTAAATTTGGCGAAGTTTGATTAATTACTGCAAAAGTTATTAATGAGGTTGGTTTGAAATTTGATTGAGTATTATTAAAAGTTATTTATTTAGACGTCAATTCAGACGTCAATTCTCAACCGTTTTCGATGTAGTTTTGCAGGCACCATCGGCTGGTATTACGGCAGCTTCCCTGTAAATTTTGCGAAGTTTGATCGATTACTGCAGAAGTTATTAATGAGGTTGGTTTGAAATTTGATTGAGAATTATTAAAAGTTATTCATTTAGACGTCAAATCAGACATCAATTCTCAACCGTTTTCGATGTAGTTTTGCAGGCACCATCGGCTGGTAATACGGCAGCTTCCCTGTAAATTTGGCGAAGTTTGGTTAATTACTGCAGAAATTATTAATGAGGTTGGTTTGAAATTTGATTGAGAATTATTAAAAGTTATTCATTTAGACGTCAAATCAGACATCAATTCTCAACCGTTTTCGATGTAGTTTTGCAGGCACCATCGGCTGGTATTACGGCAACTTCTGTGTAGATTTGGCGAAGTTTGATTAATTATTGCAGAGGTTATTAATGAGCTTGGTGTGGAATTTGATTGACTATTATTAAAAGTTATTCATTTAGACGTCAATTCAGACGTCAATTCATATCCGTTTTCCATGTAGTTTTGCAGGCAACATTGGCTGTTATTACGGCAACTTCCCTGTAAATTTGGCGAAGTTTGATTAATTACTGCAAAAGTTATTAATGAGGTTGGTTTGAAATTTGATAGAGTATTATTAAAAGTTATTTATTTAGACGTCAATTCAGACGTCAATTCTCAACCGTTTTCGATGTAGTTTTGCAGGCACCATCGGCTGGTATTACGGCAGCTTCCCTGTAAATTTTGCGAAGTTTGATTAATTACTGCAGAAGTTATTAATGAGGTTGGTTTGAAATTTGATTGAGAATTATTAAAAGTTATTCATTTAGACGTCAAATCAGACATCAATTCTCAACCGTTTTCGATGTAGTTTTGCAGGCACCATCGGCTGGTATTACGGCAGCTTCCCTGTAAATGTTTCGAAGTTTGATTAATTATTGCAGAAATTATTAATGAGCTTGGTGTGAAATTTGATTGACTATTATTAAAAGTTATTCATTTAGACGTCAATTCAGACTTCAATTCTCAACCGTTTTCGATGTAGTTTTGCAGGCACCATCGGCTGGTATTACGGCAACTTCTGTGTAGATTTGGCGAAGTTTGATTAATTATTGCAGAGGTTATTAATGAGCTTGGTGTGGATTTTGATTGACTATTATTAAAAGTTATTCATTTAGACGTCAATTCAGACGTCAATTCTCATCCGTTTTCCATGTAGTTTTGCAGGCAACATTGGCTGTTATTACGGCAACTTCCCTGTAAATTTGGCGAAGTTTGATTAATTACTGCAAAAGTTATTAATGAGGTTGGTTTGAAATTTGATTGAGTATTATTAAAAGTTATTTATTTAGACGTCAATTCAGACGTCAATTCTCAACCGTTTTCGATGTAGTTTTGCAGGCACCATCGGCTGGTATTACGGCTGCTTCCCTGTAAATTTTGCGAAGTTTGATTAATTACTGCAGAAGTTATTAATGAGGTTGGTTTGAAATTTGATTGAGAATTATTAAAAGTTATTCATTTAGACGTCAAATCAGACATCAATTCTCAACCGTTTTCGATGTAGTTTTGCAGGCACCATCGGCTGGTATTACGGCAACTTCCCTGTAAATGTTTCGAAGTTTGTTTAATTATTGCAGAAATTATTAATGAGCTTGGTGTGAAATTTGATTGACTATTATTAAAAGTTATTCATTTAGACGTCAATTCAGACTTCAATTCTCAACCGTTTTCCATGTAGTTTTGCAGGCAACATTGGCTGTTATTACGGCAACTTCCCTGTAAATTTGGCGAAGTTTGATTAATTACTGCAAAAGTTATTAATGAGGTTGGTTTGAAATTTGATCGAGTATTATTAAAAGTTATTTATTTAGACGTCAATTCAGACGTCAATTCTCATCCGTTTTCCATGTAGTTTTGCAGGCAACATTGGCTGTTATTACGGCAACTTCCCTGTAAATTTGGCGAAGTTTGATTAATTACTGCAAAAGTTATTAATGAGGTTGGTTTGAAATTTGATTGAGTATTATTAAAAGTTATTTATTTAGACGTCAATTCAGACGTCAATTCTCAACTGTTTTCGATGTAGTTTTGCAGGCACCATCGGCTGGTATTACGGCAGCTTCCCTGTAAATTTTGCGAAGTTTGATTAATTACTGCAGAAGTTATTAATGAGGTTGGTTTGAAATTTGATTGAGAATTATTAAAAGTTATTCATTTAGACGTCAAATCAGACATCAATTCTCAACCGTTTTCGATGTAGTTTTGCAGGCACCATCGGCTGGTATTACGGCAGCTTCCCTGTAAATTTGGCGAAGCTTGATTAATTATTGCAGAAATTATTAATGAGCTTGGTGTGAAATTTGATTGACTATTATTAAAAGTTATTCATTTAGACGTCAATTCAGACGTCAATTCTCAACCGTTTTCCATGTAATTTTGCAGGCACCATCGGCTGGTATTACGGCAAGTGTCCTGTAAATTTGGCGAAGTTTGATTAATTACTGCATAAGTTATTAATGAGCTTGGTGTGAAATTTGATTGACTATTATTAAAAGTTATTCATTTAGACGTCAATTCAGACTTCAATTCTCAACCGTTTTCCATGTAGTTTTGCAGGCAACATTGGCTGTTATTACGGCAACTTCCCTGTAAATTTGGCGAAGTTTGATTAATTACTGCAAAAGTGATTAATGAGGTTGGTTTGAAATTTGATTGAGTATTATTAAAAGTTATTTATTTAGACGTCAATTCAGACGTCAATTCTCATCCGTTTTCCATGTAGTTTTGCAGGCAACATTGGCTGTTATTACGGCAACTTCCCTGTAAATTTGGCGAAGTTTGATTAATTACTGCAAAAGTTATTAATGAGGTTGGTTTAAAATTTGATTGAGTATTATTAAAAGTTATTTATTTAGACGTCAATTCAGACGTCAATTCTCAACCGTTTTCCATGTAATTTTGCAGGCACCATCGGCTGGTATTACGGCAAGTGTCCTAAAAATTTGGCGAAGTTTGATTAATTACTGCATAAGTTATTAATGAGCTTGGTGTGAAATTTGATTGACTATTATTAAAAGTTATTCATTTAGACGTCAATTCAGACGTCAATTCTCAACCGTTTTCCATGTAGTTTTGCAGGCAACATTGGCTGTTATTACGGCAACTTTCCTGTAAATTTTGCGAAGTTTGATTAATTACTGCAAAAGTTATTAATGAGGTTGGTTTGAAATTTGATTGAGTATTATTAAAAGTTATTTATTTAGACGTCAATTCAGACGTCAATTCTCAACCGTTTTCGGTGTAGTTTTGCAGGCACCATCGGCTGGTATTACGGCAACTTCCCTGTAAATTTGGCGAAGTTTGATCAATTACTGCAGATGTTATTAAAGAGGTTGGTTTGAAATTTGATTGAGAATTATTAAAAGTTATTCATTTAGACGTCAATTCAGACGTCAATTCTCAACCGTTTTCGATGTAGTTTTGCAGGCACCATCGGCTGGTATTACGGCAACTTCCCTGTAAATTTGGCGAAGTTTGATTAATTACTGCAGAAGTTATTAATGAGGTTGGTTTGAAATTTGATTGAGAATTGTTAAAAGTTATTCATTTAGACGTCAATTCAGACGTCAATTCTCAACCGTTTTTGATATAGTTTTGCAGGCACCATCGGCTGGTATTACGGCAACTTCCGTGTAGATTTGGCGAAGTTTGATTAATTATTGCAGAAGTTATTAATAAGCTTGGTGTGAAATTTGATTGACTATTATTATTAGTTATTCATTTAGACGTCAATTCAGACGTCAATTCTCAACCGTTTTCGATGTAGTTTTGCAGGCAACATTGGCTGTTATTACGGCAAATTCCCTGTAAATTTGGCGAAGTTTGATTAATTACTGCAACAGGTATTAATGAGGTTGGTTTGAAATTTGATTGACTATTATTAAAAGTTATTCATTTAGACGTCAATTCAGACGTCAATTCTCATCCGTTTTCCATGTAGTTTTGCAGGCAACATTGGCTGTTATTACGGCAACTTCCCTGTAAATTTGGCGAAGTTTGATTAATTACTGCAAAAGTTATTAATGAGGTTGGTTTGAAATTTGATTGACTAATATTAAAAGTTATTCATTTAGACGTCAATTCAGACGTGAATTCTCAAACGTTTTCCATGTAGTTTTGCAGGCAACATTGCCTGTTATTACGGCAACTTCCCTGTAAATTTGGCGAAGTTTGATTAATTACTGCATAAGTTATTAATGAGATTGGTGCGAAATTTGCTTGAGTATTATTAAAAATTATTCATTTGGACGTTAACTCAGACGTCAATTCTTAACTGTTTTCCATGTAGTTTTTCAGGCACCATCGGCTGGTACAACGGCAACTTGATTGACTTTAATTAAAAGTTATTCATTTAGACGTCAATTCAGACGTCAATTCTCATCCGTTTTCCATGTACTTTTGCAGGCAACATTGGCTGTTATTACGGCAACTTCCCTGTAAATTTTGCGAAGTTTGATTAATTACTGCAAAAGTTATTAATGAGGTAGGTTTAAAATTTGATTGAGTATTATTAAAAGTTATTTATTTAGACGTCAATTCAGACGTCAATTCTCATCCGTTTTCCATGTAGTTTTGCAGGCAACATTGGCTGTTATTACGGCAACTTCCCTGTAAAGTTGGCGAAGTTTGATTAATTACTGCAAAAGTTATTAATGAGATTGGTGTGAAATTTGATTGAGTATTATTAAAAGTTATTCATTTAGACGTCAATTCAGACGTCAATTCTCAACCGTTTTCCATGTAATTTTGCAGGCACCATCGGCTGGTATTACGGCAAGTGTCCTATAAATTTGGCGAAGTTTGATTAATTACTGCATAAGTTATTAATGAGCTTGGTGTGAAATTTGATTGACTATTATTAAAAGTTATTCATTTAGACGTGAATTCAGACGTCAATTCTCAACCGTTTTCCATGTAGTTTTGCAGGCACCATCGGCTGGTATTACGGCAGCTTCCCTGTAAATTTTGCGAAGTTTGATTAATTACTGCAGATGTTATTAATGAGGTTGGTTTGAAATTTGATTGAGAATTATTAAAAGTTATTCATTTAGACGTCAAATCAGACATCAATTCTCAACCGTTTTCGATGTAGTTTTGCAGGCACCATCGGCTGGTATTACGGCAGCTTCCCTGTAAATTTTGCGAAGTTTGATTAATTATTGCAGAAATTATTAATGAGCTTGGTGTGAAATTTGATTGACTATTGTTAAAAGTTATTCATTTAGACGTCAATTCAGACTTCAATTCTCAACCGTTTTCCATGTAGTTTTGCAGGCAACATTGGCTGTTATTACGGCAACTTCCCTGTAAATTTGGCGAAGTTTGATTAATTACTGCAAAAGTTATTAATAAGATTGGTGTGAAATTTGATTGAGTATTATTAAAAGTCATTCATTTAGACTTCAATTCAGACGTCAATTCTCAACCGTTTTCCATGTAATTTTGCAGGCACCATCGGCTGGTATTACGGCAAGTGTCCTGTAAATTTGGCGAAGTTTGATTAATTACTGCATAAGTTATTAATGAGCTTGGTGTGAAATTTGATTGATTTTATTAAAAGTTATTCATTTAGACGTCAATTCAGACTTCAATTCTCAACCGTTTTCCATGTAGTTTTGCAGGCAACATTGGCTGTTATTACGGCAACTTCCCTGTAAATTTGGCGAAGTTTGATTAATTACTGCAAAAGTGATTAATGAGGTTGGTTTGAAATTTGATTGAGTATTATTAAAAGTTATTTATTTAGACGTCAATTCAGACGTCAATTCTCAACCGTTTTCGGTGTAGTTTTGCAGGCACCATCGGCTGGTATTACGGCAATTTCCCTGTAAATTTGGCGAGGTTTGATCAATTACTGCAGATGTTATTAAAGAGGTTGGTTTGAAATTTGATTGAGAATTATTAAAAGTTATTCATTTAGACGTCAAATCAGACTTCAATTCTCAACCGTTTTCCATGTAGTTTTGCAGGCAACATTGGCTGTTATTACGGCAACTTCCCTGTAAATTTGGCGAAGTTTGATTAATTACTGCAAAAGTGATTAATGAGGTTGGTTTGAAATTTGATTGAGTATTATTAAAAGTTATTTATTTAGACGTCAATTCAGACGTCAATTCTCAACCGTTTTCGGTGTAGTTTTGCAGGCACCATCGGCTGGTATTACGGCAACTTCCCTGTAAATTTGGCGAAGTTTGATCAATTACTGCAGATGTTATTAAAGAGGTTGGTTTGAAATTTGATTGAGAATTATTAAAAGTTATTCATTTAGACGTCAATTCAGACGTCAATTCTCAACCGTTTTCGATGTAGTTTTGCAGGCACCATCGGCTGGTATTACTGTAACTTCCCTGTAAATTTGGCGAAGTTTGATTAATTACTGCAGAAGTTATTAATGAGGTTGGTTTGAAATTTGATTGAGAATTGTTAAAAGTTATTCATTTAGACGTCAATTCAGACGTCAATTCTCAACCGTTTTTGATATAGTTTTGCAGGCACCATCGGCTGGTATTACGGCAACTTCCGTGTAGATTTGGCGAAGTTTGATTAATTATTGCAGAAGTTATTAATAAGCTTGGTGTGAAATTTGATTGACTATTATTATTAGTTATTCATTTAGACGTCAATTCAGACGTCAATTCTCATCCGTTTTACATCTATTTTTGCAGGCAACATTGGCTGTTATTACGGCAAATTCCCTGTAAATTTGGCGAAGTTTGATTAATTACTGCAACAGGTATTAATGAGGTTGGTTTGAAATTTGATTGACTATTATTAAAAGTTATTCATTTAGACGTCAATTCAGACGTCAATTCTCATCCGTTTTCCATGTAGTTTTGCAGGCAACATTGGCTGTTATTACGGCAACTTCCCTGTAAATTTGGCGAAGTTTGATTAATTACTGCAAAAGTTATTAATGAGGTTGGTTTGAAATTTGATTGACTAATATTAAAAGTTATTCATTTAGACGTCAATTCAGACGTGAATTCTCAAACGTTTTCCATGTAGTTTTGCAGGCAACATTGCCTGTTATTACGGCAACTTCCCTGTAAATTTGGCGAAGTTTGATTAATTACTGCATAAGTTATTATTGAGATTGGTGCGAAATTTGCTTGAGTATTATTAAAAATTATTCATTTGGACGTTAACTCAGACGTCAATTCTTAACTGTTTTCCATGTAGTTTTTCAGGCACCATCGGCTGGTACAACGGCAACTTGATTGACTTTAATTAAAAGTTATTCATTTAGACGTCAATTCAGACGTCAATTCTCATCCGTTTTCCATGTACTTTTGCAGGCAACATTGGCTGTTATTACGGCAACTTCCCTGTAAATTTTGCGAAGTTTGATTAATTACTGCAAAAGTTATTAATGAGGTAGGTTTAAAATTTGATTGAGTATTATTAAAAGTTATTTATTTAGACGTCAATTCAGACGTCAATTCTCATCCGTTTTTCATGTAGTTTTGCAGGCAGCATTGGCTGTTATTACGGCAACTTCCCTGTAAATTTGGCGAAGTTTGATTAATTACTGCAAAAGTTATTAATAAGATTGGCGTGAAATTTGATTGAGTATTATTAAAAGTCATTCATTTAGACTTCAATTCAGACGTCAATTCTCAACCGTTTTCCATGTAATTTTGCAGGCACCATCGGCTGGTATTACGGCAAGTGTCCTGTAAATTTGGCAAAGTTTGATTAATTACTGCATAAGTTATTAATGAGCTTGGTGTGAAATTTGATTGATTTTATTAAAAGTTATTCATTTAGACGTCAATTCAGACTTCAATTCTCAACCGTTTTCCATGTAGTTTTGCAGGCAACATTGGCTGTTATTACGGCAACTTCCCTGTAAATTTGGCGAAGTTTGATTAATTACTGCAAAAGTGATTAATGAGGTTGGTTTGAAATTTGATTGAGTATTATTAAAAGTTACTTATTTAGACGTCAATTCAGACGTCAATTCTCAACCGTTTTCGGTGTAGTTTTGCAGGCACCATCGGCTGGTATTACGGCAACTTCCCTGTAAATTTGGCGAAGTTTGATCAATTACTGCAGATGTTATTAAAGAGGTTGGTTTGAAATTTGATTGAGAATTATTAAAAGTTATTCATTTAGACGTCAAATCAGACATCAATTCTCAACCGTTTTCGATGTAGTTTTGCAGGCACTATCGGCTGGTATTACGGCAGCTTCCCTGTAAATTTTGCGAAGTTTGATTAATTATTGCAGAAATTATTAATGAGCTTGGTGTGAAATTTGATTGACTATTGTTAAGAGTTATTCATTTAGACGTCAATTCAGACTTCAATTCTCAACCGTTTTCCATGTAGTTTTGCAGGCAACATTGGCTGTTATTACGGCAACTTCCCTGTAAATTTGGCGAAGTTTGATTAATTACTGCAAAAGTTATTAATAAGATTGGTGTGAAATTTGATTGAGTATTATTAAAAGTCATTCATTTAGACGTCAATTCAGACGTCAATTCTCAACCGTTTTCCATGTAATTTTGCAGGCACCATCGGCTGATATTACGGCAACTTCCCTGTAAATTTGGCGAAGTTTGATTAATTACTGCAAAATTTATTAATGAGATTGGTGTTAAATTTGATTGAGTATTATTAAAAGTTATTCATTTAGACGTCAATTCAGACGTCAATTCTCAACCGTTTTCCATGTAGTTTTGCAGGCAACATTGGCTGTTATTACGGCAACTTCCCTGTAAATTTGGCGAAGTTTGAATAATTACTGCAGAAGTTATTAATGAGATTGGTGCGAAATTTGTTTGAGTATTATTAAAAGTTATTCATTTATACGGCAATTCAGACGTCAATTCTTAACTGTTTTCCATGTTGTTTTGCAGGCACCATCGGCTGGTATAACGGCAACTTCCCTGTAAATTTGGCGAAGTTTGATTAATTACTGCAGATGTTATTACAGAGGTTGGTTTGAAATTTGATTGAGAATTATTAAAAGTTATTCATTTAGACGTCAATTCAGACGTCAATTCTCAACCGTTTTCCATGTAATTTTGCAGGCACCATCGGCTGGTATTACGACAACTTCCCTGTAAATTTGGCGAAGTTTGATTAATTACTGCAAAATTTATTAATGAGATTGGTGTTAAATTTGATTGAGTATTATTAAAAGTTATTCATTTAGACGTCAATTCAGACGTCAATTCTCATCCGCTTTCCATGTACTTTTGCAGGCAACATTGGCTGTTATTACGGCAACTTCCCTGTAAATTTTGCGAAGTTTGATTAATTACTGCAAAAGTTATTAATGAGGTAGGTTTAAAATTTGATTGAGTATTATTAAAAGTTATTCATTTAGACGTCAATTCAGACGTCAATTCTCAACCGTTTTCGATGTAGTTGTGCAGGCACCATCGGCTGGTATTACGGCAACTTCCCTGTAAATTTGGCGAAGTTTGATTAATTATTGCAGAAATTATTAATGGGCTTGGTGTGAAATTTGATTGACTATTATTAAAAGTTATTCATTTAGACGTCAATTCAGACGTCAATTCTCAACCGTTTTCCATGTAGTTTTGCAGGTAACATTGGCTGTTATTACGGCAACTTCCCTGTAAATTTGGCGAAGTTTGATTAATTACTGCAAAAGCTATTAATGAGATTGGTGTGAAATTTGATTGAGTATTATTAAAAGTTATTCATTTAGACGTCAATTCAGACGTCAATTCTCAACCGTTTTTGATGTAGTTTTGCAGGCACCATCGGCTGGTATTACGGCAACTTCCCTGTAAATTTGGCGAAGTTTGATTAATTACTGCAAAAGTTATTAATGAGGTTGGTTTGAAATTTGATTGACTATTATTAAAAGTTATTCATTTAGACGTCAATTCAGACGTCAATTCTCAACCGTTTTCCATGTAGTTTTGCAGGCAACATTGGCTGTTATTACGGCAACTTCCCTGTAAATTTGGCGAAGTTTGATTAATTACTGCATAAGTTATTAATGAGATTGGTGCGAAATTTGCTTGAGTATTATTAAAAGTTAGTCATTTGGACGTTAATTCAGACGTCAATTCTTAACTGTTTTCCATGTAGTTTTGCAGGCACCATCGGCTGGTACAACGGCAACTTGATTGACTATAATTAAATGTTATTCATTTAGACGTCAATTCAGACGTCATTTCTCATCCGTTTTCCATGTACTTTTGCAGGCAACATTGGCTGTTATCACGGCAACTTCCCTGTAAATTTGGCGAAGTTTGATTAATTACTGCAAAAGTTATTAATGAGGTTGGTTTAAAATTTGATTGAGTATTATTAAAAGTTATTCATTTAGACGTCAATTCAGACGTCAATTCTCAACCGTTTTTGATGTAGTTTTGCAGGCACCATCGGCTGGTATTACGGCAACTTCCGTGTAGATTTGGCGAAGTTTGATTAATTATTGCAGAAGTTATTAATCAGCTTGGTGTTAAATTTGATTGACTATTATTATTAGTTATTCATTTAGACGTCAATTCAGACGTCAATTCTCAACCGTTTTCCATGTAGTTTTGCAGGCAACATTGGCTGTTATTACGGCAACTTCCCTGTAAATTTGGCGAAGTTTGATTAATTACTGCATAAGTTATTAATGAGATTGGTGCGAAATTTGCTTGAGTATTATTAAAAGTTATTCATTTGGACGTTAATTTAGACGTCAATTCTTAACTGTTTTCCATGTAGTTTTGTAGGCACCATCGGCTGGTACAACGGCAATTTGATTGACTTTAATTAAAAGTTATTCATTTAGACGTCAATTCAGACGTCAATTCTCATCCGTTTTCCATGTACTTTTGCAGGCAACATTGGCTGTTATTACGGCAACTTCCCTGTGAATTTGGCGAAGTTTGATTAATTACTGCAAAAGTTATTAATGAGGTAGGTTTAAAATTTGATCGAGTATTATTAAAAGTTATTCATTTAGACGTCAATTCAGACGTCAATTCTCAACCGTTTTCGATGTAGTTGTGCAGGCACCATCGGCTGGTATTACGGCAACTTCTCTGTAAATTTGGCGAAGTTTGATTAATTATTGCAGAAATTATTAATGGGCTTGGTGTGAAATTTGATTGACTATTATTAAAAGTTATTCATTTAGACGTCAATTCAGACGTCAATTCTCCACCGTTTTCCATGTAATTTTGCAGGCACCATCGGCTGGTATTACGGCAAGTGTCCTGTAAATTTGGCGAAGTTTGATTAATTACTGCAAAATTTATTAATGAGATTGGTGTGAAATTTGATATAGTATTATTAAAAGTTATTCATTTAGACGTCAATTTAGACATCAATTCTCAACCGTTTTCCATGTAGTTTTTCAGGCAACATCGGCTTTTATTACGGCAACTTCCCTGTAAATTTGGCGAAGTTTGATTAATTACTGCATAAGTTATTAATGAGATTGGTGCGAAATTTGCTTGAGTATTATTAAAAGTTATTCATTTAGACGTCAATTCAGACGTCAATTCTTAACTGTTTTCCATGTAGTTTTGCAGGCACCATCGGCTGGTATAACGGCAACTTCCCTGTAAATTTGGCGAAGTTTGATTAATTATTGCAGAAGTTATTAATGAGCTTGGTGTGAAATTTGATTGACTACTATTAAAAGTTATTCATTATTCGGCTGTTATTACGGCAACTTCCCTGTAAATTTGGCGAAGTTTAATTTATTACTGCAAAAATTATTGAAGAGATTGTTGTGAAATTTGATTGAGTATTATTAAAAGTTATTCATTTAGACGTCAATTCAGACGTCAATTCTCAACCGTTTTCCATGTAGTTTTGCAGGCAACATCGGCTGTTATTACGGCAACTTCCCTGTAAATTTGGCGAAGTTTGATTAATTACTGCAAAAGTTAATTATGAGATTGCTGTGAAATTTGATTGAGTATTATTAAAAGTTATTCATTTAGACGTCAATTCAGACGTCAATTCTCAACCGTTTTCCACGTAGTTTTGCAGGCACCATCGGCTGGTATTACGACAACTTCCCTGTAAATTTGGCGAAGTTTGATTAATTACTGCATAAGTTATTAATGAGATTGGTGCGAAATTTGCTTGAGTATTATTAAAAGTTATTCATTTAGACGTCAATTCAGACGTCAATTCTTAACTGTTTTCCATGTTGTTTTGCAGGCACCATCGGCTGGTATAACGGCAACTCCCCTGTAAATTTGGCGAAGTTTGATTAATTACTGCAGAAGTTATTAATGAGGTTGGTTTGAAATTTGATTGAGAATGATTAAAAGTTATTCATTTGGACGTCAATTCAGACGTCAATTCTCAACCGTTTTCGATGTAGTTTTGCAGGCACCATCGGCTGGTATTACGGCAACTTCCGTGTAGATTTGGCGAAGTTTGATTAATTATTGCATAAGTTATTAATGAGATTGGTGTGAAATTTGCTTGAGTATTATTAAAAGTTATTCATTTAGACTTCAATTCAGACGTCAATTCTTAACTGTTTTCCATGTAGTTTTGCAGGCAGCATCGGCTGGTATAACGGCTACTTCCCTGTAAATTTGGCGAAGTTTGATTAATTATTGCAGAAGTTATTTATGAGCTTGGTGTGAAATTTCATTGACTACTATTAAAAGTTATTCATTTAGACGTCAATTCAGACGTCAATTCTCATCCGCTTTCCATGTAGTTTTGCAGGCAACATTGGCTGTTATTACGGCAACTTCCCTGTAAATTTGGCGAAGTTTGAATAATTACTGCAGAAGTTATTAATGAGGTTGGTTTGAAATTTGATTGAGAATTATTAAAAGTTATTCATTTAGACGTCAATTCAGACGTCAATTCTCAACTGTTTTCGATGTAGTTTTGCAGGCACCATCGGCTGGTATTACGGCAACTTCCCTGTAAATTTGGCGAAGTTTGATTAATTATTGCAGAAATTATTAATGAGCTTGGTGTGAAATTTGATTGACTATTATTAAAAGTTATTCATTTAGACGTCAATTCAGACGTCAATTCTCAACCGTTTTCCATGTAGTTTTGCAGGCAACATCAGCTTTTATTACGGCAACTTCCATGTAAATTTGGCGAAGTTTGATTAATTACTGCATAAGTTATTAATGAGATTGTTGTGAAATTTGATTGAGTATTATTAAAAGTTATTCATTTAGACGTCAATTCAGACGTCAATTCTCAACCGTTTTCCATGTAATTTTGCAGGCACCATCGGCTGGTATTACGGCAAGTGTCCTGTAAATTTGGCGAAGTTTGATCAATTACTGCAAAATTTATTAATGAGATTGGTGTTAAATTTGATTGAGTATTATTAAAAGTTATTCATTTAGACGTCAATTCAGACGTCAATTCTCAACCGTTTTCCATGTAGTTTTGCAGGCAACATTGGCTGTTATTACGGCAACTTCCCTGTAAATTTGGCGAAGTTTGATTAATTACTGCAAAAGTTAATAATGAGATTGGTGTGAAGTTTGATTGAGTATTATTAAAAGTTATTCATTTAGACGTCAATTCAGACGTCAATTCTCAACCGTTTTCCATGTAGTTTTGCAGGCAACATTGGCTGTTATTACGGCAACTTCCCTGTAAATTTGGCGAAGTTTGATTAATTACTGCAAAAGTTATTAATGAGCTTGGTGTGAAATTTGATTGAGTATTATTAAAAGTTATTCATTTAGACGTCAATTCAGACGTCAATTCTCAACCGTTTTCCACGTAGTTTTGCAGGCACCATCGGCTGGTATTACGACAACTTCCCTGTAAATTTGGCGAAGTTTGATTAATTACTGCAGAAGTTATTAATGAGATTGGTGCGAAATTTGTTTGAGTATTATTAAAAGTTATTCATTTATACGGCAATTCAGACGTCAATTCTTAACTGTTTTCCATGTTGTTTTGCAGGCACCATCGGCTGGTATAACGGCAACTTCCCTGTAAATTTGGCGGAGTTTGATTAATTACTGCAGATGTTATTACAGAGGTTGGTTTGAAATTTGATTGAGAATTATTAAAAGTTATTCATTTAGACGTCAATTCAGACGTCAATTCTCAACCGTTTTCCATGTAATTTTGCAGGCACCATCGGCTGGTATTACGACAACTTCCCTGTAAATTTGGCGAAGTTTGATTAATTACTGCAAAATTTATTAATGAGATTGGTGTTAAATTTGATTGAGTATTATTAAAAGTTATTCATTTAGACGTCAATTCAGACGTCAATTCTCAACAGTTTTCCATGTAGTTTTGCAGGCAACATCGGCTGTTATTACGGCAACTTCCCCGTAAATTTGGCGAAGTTTGATTAATTACTGCAAAAGTTATTAATGAGATTGGTGTGAAATTTGATTGAGTATTATTAAAAGTTATTCATTTAGACGTCAATTCAGACGTCAATTCTCAACCGTTTTCCACGTAGTTTTGCAGGCACCATCTGCTGGTATCACGACAACTTCCCTGTAAATTTAGTGAAGTCTGATTAATTACTGCAAAAGTTATTAATGAGATTGGTGTGAAGTTTGATTGAGTATTATTAAAAGTTATTCATTTAGACGTCAATTCAGACGTCAATTCTCAACCGTTTTCCATGTAGTTTTGTAGGCAACATCGGCTGTTATTACGACAACTTCCCTGTAAATTTGGCGAAGTTTGATTAATGTTAACTTTGCGAAGTTTGATTTATTACTGCAAAAATTATTAAAGAGATTGTTGTGAAATTTGATCGAGTATTATTAAAAGTTATTCATTTAAACGTCAATTCAGACGTCACTTCTCAACTGTTTTCCATGTAATTTTGCAGACACCATCGGCTGGTATTACGGCGACTTCCCTGTAAATTTGGAGAAGTTTGATTAATTACTGCAGAAGTTATTAATGAGGTTGGTTTGAAATTTGATTGAGAATTATTAAAAGTTATTCATTTAGACGTCAATTCAGACGTCAATTCTCAACCGTTTTCAATATAGCTTTGCAGGCACCATCGGCTGGTATTATGGCAACTTCCGTGTAAATTTGGCAAAGTTTGATTATTTATTGCAAAAGTTATTAATGAGCTTGGTGTGAAATTTGATTGACTTTTATTAAAAGTTATTCATTTAGACGTCAATTCAGACGTCAATTCTCAAACGTTTTCCATGTAGTTTTGCAGGCAACATTGGCTGTTATTACGGCAACTTCCCTGTAAATTTGACAAAGTTGGATTAATTACTGCATAAGTTATTAATGAGATTGGTGCGAAATGTGCTTGAGAATTATTAAAAGTTATTCATTTAGACGTCAATTCAGACGTCAATTCTCAACCGTTTTCAATGTAGTTTTGCAGGCAACATTGGCTGTTATTACGGCAACTTCCCTGTAAATTTGGCGAAGTTTGATTAATTACTGCAAAAGTTATTAATGAGCTTGGTGTGAACTTTGATTGAGTATTATTAAAAGTTATTCATTTAGACGTCAATTCAGACGTCAATTCTCAACTGTTTTCCACGTAGTTTTGCAGGCACCATCGGCTGGTATTACGACAACTTCCCTGTAAATTTGGCGAAGTTTGATTAATTACTGCATAAGTTATTAATGAGATTGGTGCGAAATTTGTTTGAGTATTATTAAAAGTTATTCATTTATACGGCAATTCAGACGTCAATTCTTAACTGTTTTCCATGTTGTTTAGCAGGCACCATCGGCTGGTATAACGGCAACTTCCCTGTAAATTTGACGAAGTTTGATTAATTACTGCAGATGTTATTACAGAGGTTGGTTTGAAATTTGATTGAGAATTATTAAAAGTTATTCATTTAGACGTCAATTCAGACGTCAATTCTCAACCGTTTTCCATGTAATTTTGCAGGCACCATCGGCTGGTATTACGGCAAGTGTCCTGTAAATTTGGCGAAGTTTGATTAATTACTGCAAAATTTATTAATGAGATTGGTGTTCAATTTGATTGAGTATTATTAAAAGTTATTCATTTAGACGTCAATTCAGACGTCAATTCTCAACCGTTTTCCACGTAGTTTTGCAGGCACCATCGGCTGGTATCACGATAACTTCCCTGTAAATTTAGTGAAGTTTGATTAATTACTGCAAAAGTTATTAATGAGATTGGTGTGAAGTTTGATTGAGTATTATTAAAAGTTATTCATTTAGACGTCAATTCAGACGTCAATTCTCAACCGTTTTCCATGTAGTTTTGTAGGCAACATCGGCTGTTATTACGACAACTTCCCTGTAAATTTGGCGAAGTTTGATTAATGTTAACTTTGCGAAGTTTGATTTATTACTGCAAAAATTATTAAAGAGATTGTTGTGAAATTTGATCGAGTATTATTAAAAGTTATTCATTTAAACGTCAATTCAGACGTCACTTCTCAACAGTTTTCCATGTAATTTTGCAGACACCATCGGCTGGTATTACGGCGACTTGCCTGTAGATTTGGAGAAGTTTGATTAATTACTGCAGAAGTTATTAATGAGGTTGGTTTGAAATTTGATTGAGAATTATTAAAAGTTATTCATTTAGACGTCAATTCAGACGTCAATTCTCAACCGTTTTCAATGTAGTTTTGCAGGCACCATCGGCTGGTATTATGGCAACTTCCGTGTAAATTTGGCAAAGTTTGATTATTTATTGCAAAAGTTATTAATGAGCTTGGTGTGAAATTTGATTGACTATTATTAAAAGTTGTTCATTTAGACGTCAATTCAGACGTCAATTCTCAAACGTTTTCCATGTAGTTTTGCAGGCAACATTGGCTGTTATTACGGCAACTTCCATGTAAATTTGGCAAAGTTTGATTAATTACTGCAAAAGTTATTAATGAGCTTGGTGTGAAATTTGATTGACTATTATTAAAAGTTATTCATTTAGACGTTAATTCAGACGTCAATTCTCAACCGTTTTCGATGTAGTTTTGCAGGCACCATCGGCTGGTATTACGGCAACTTCCCTGTAAATTTGGCGAAGTTTGATTTATTATTGCAGAAATTATTAATGAGCTTGGTGTGAAATTTGATTGACTATTATTAAAAGTTATTCATTTAGACGTAAATTCAGACGTCAATTCTCAAACGTTTTCCATGTAGTTTTGCAGGCAACATTGGCTGTTATTACGGCAACTTCCCTGTAAATTTGGCAAAGTTTGATTAATTACTGCAAAAGTTATTAATGAGCTTGGTTTGAAATTTGATTGACTATTATTAAAAGTTATTCATTTAGACGTTAATTCAGACGTCAATTCTCAACCGTTTTCGATGTAGTTTTGTAGGCACCATCGGCTGGTATTACGGCAACTTCCCTGTAAATTTGGCGAAGTTTGATTAATTATTGCAGAAATTATTAATGAGCTTGGTGTGAAATTTGATTGACTATTATCAAAAGTTATTCATTTAGACGTCAATTCAGACGTCAATTCTCAACCGTTTTCCATGTAGTTTTGCAGGCAACATCAGCTTTTATTACGGCAACTTCCCTGTAAATTTGGCGAAGTTTGATTTATTACTGCATAAGTTATTAATGAGATTGGTGCGAAATGTGCTTGAGAATTATTAAAAGTTATTCATTTAGACGTCAATTCAGACGTCAATTCTCAACCGTTTTCCATGTAGTTTTGCAGGCAACATTGGCTGTTATTACGGCAACTGCCCTGTAAATTTGGCGAAGTTTGATTAATTACTGCAAAAGTTATTAATGAGCTTGGTGTGAAATTTGATTGAGTATTATTAAAAATTATTCATTTAGACGTCAATTCAGACGTCAATTCTCAACTGTTTTCCACGTAGTTTTGCAGGCACCATCGGCTGGTATTACGACAACTTCCCTGTAAATTTGGCGAAGTTTGATTAATTACTGCATAAGTTATTAATGAGATTGGTGCGAAATTTGTTTGAGTATTATTAAAAGTTATTCATTTATACGGCAATTCAGACGTCAATTCTTAACTGTTTTCCATGTTGTTTTGCAGGCACCATCGGATTGTATAACGGCAACTTCCCTGTAAATTTGGCGAAGTTTGATTAATTACTGCAGATGTTATTACAGAGGTTGGTTTGAAATTTGATTGAGAATTATTAAAAGTTATTCATTTAGACGTCAATTCAGACGTCAATTCTCAACCGTTTTCCATGTAATTTTGCAGGCACCATCGGCTGGTATTACGGCAAGTGTCCTGTAAATTTGGCGAGGTTTGATTAATTACTGCAAAATTTATTAATGAGATTGGTGTTAAATTTGATTGAGTATTATTAAAATTATTCATTTAGACGTCAATTCAGACGTCAATTCTCAACAGTTTTCCATGTAGTTTTCCAGGCAACATCGGCTGTTATTACGGCAACTTCCCTGTAAATTTGGCGAAGTTTGATTAATTACTGCAAAAGTTATTAATGAGATTGGTGTGAAATTTGATTGAGTATTATTAAAAGTTATTCATTTAGACGTCAATTCAGACGTCAATTCTCAACCGTTTTCCACGTAGTTTTGCAGGCACCATCGGCTGGTATCACGACAACTTCCCTGTAAATTTAGTGAAGTTTGATTAATTACTGCAAAAGTTATTAATGAGATTGGTGTGAAGTTTGATTGAGTATTATTAAAAGTTATTCATTTAGACGTCAATTCAGACGTCAATTCTCAACCGTTTTCCATGTAGTTTTGTAGGCAACATCGGCTGTTATTACGACAACTTCCCTGTAAATTTGGCGAAGTTTGATTAATGTTAACTTTGCGAAATTTGATTTATTACTGCAAAAATTATTAAAGAGATTGTTGTGAAATTTGATCGAGTATTATTAAAAGTTATTCATTTAAACGTCAATTCAGACGTCACTTCTCAACTGTTTTCCATGTAATTTTGCAGACACCATCGGCTGGTATTACGGCGACTTCCCTGTAGATTTGGAGAAGTTTGATTAATTACTGCAGAAGTTATTAATGAGGTTGGTTTGAAATTTGATTGAGAATTATTAAAAGTTATTCATTTAGACGTCAATTCAGACGTCAATTCTCAACCGTTTTCAATGTAGTTTTGCAGGCAACATTGGCTGTTATTACGGCAACTTCCCTGTAAATTTGGCGAAGTTTGATTAATTACTGCAAAAGTTATTAATGAGCTTGGTGTGAACTTTGATTGAGTATTATTAAAAGTTATTCATTTAGACGTCAATTCAGACGTCAATTCTCAACTGTTTTCCACGTAGTTTTGCAGGCACCATCGGCTGGTATTACGACAACTTCCCTGTAAATTTGGCGAAGTTTGATTAATTACTGCATAAGTTATTAATGAGATTGGTGCGAAATTTGTTTGAGTATTATTAAAAGTTATTCATTTATACGGCAATTCAGACGTCAATTCTTAACTGTTTTCCATGTTGTTTTGCAGGCACCATCGGCTGGTATAACGGCAACTTCCCTGTAAATTTGACGAAGTTTGATTAATTACTGCAGATGTTATTACAGAGGTTGGTTTGAAATTTGATTGAGAATTATTAAAAGTTATTCATTTAGACGTCAATTAAGACGTCAATTCTCAACCGTTTTCCATGCAATTTTGCAGGCACCATCGGCTGGTATTACGGCAAGTGTCCTGTAAATTTGGCGAAGTTTGATTAATTACTGCAAAATTTATTAATGAGATTGGTGTTAAATTTGATTGAGTATTATTAAAAGTTATTCATTTAGACGTCAATTCAGACGTCAATTCTCAACCGTTTTCCACGTAGTTTTGCAGGCACCATCGGCTGGTATCACGACAACTTCCCTGTCAATTTAGTGAAGTTTGATTAATTACTGCAAAAGTTATTAATGAGATTGGTGTGAAGTTTGATTGAGTATTATTAAAAGTTATTCATTTAGACGTCAATTCAGACGTCAATTCTCAACCGTTTTCCATGTAGTTTTGTAGGCAACATCGGCTGTTATTACGACAACTTCCCTGTAAATTTGGCGAAGTTTGATTAATGTTAACTTTGCGAAGTTTGATTTATTACTGCAAAAATTATTAAAGAGATTGTTGTGAAATTTGATCGAGTATTATTAAAAGTTATTCATTTAAACGTCAATTCAGACGTCACTTCTCAACTGTTTTCCATGTAGTTTTGCAGGCAACATCAGCTTTTATTACGGCAACTTCCCTGTAAATTTGGCGAAGTTTGATTAATTACTGCAGAAGTTATTAATGAGGTTGGTTTGAAATTTGATTGAGAATTATTAAAAGTTATTCATTTAGACGTCAATTCAGACGTCAATTCTCAACCGTTTTCCATGTAGTTTTGCAGGCAACATTGGCTGTTATTACGGCAACTGCCCTGTAAATTTGGCGAAGTTTGATTAATTACTGCAAAAGTTATTAATGAGCTTGGTGTGAAATTTGATTGAGTATTATTAAAAATTATTCATTTAGACGTCAATTCAGACGTCATTTCTCAACTGTTTTCCACGTAGTTTTGCAGGCACCATCGGCTGGTATTACGACAACTTCCCTGTAAATTTGGCGAAGTTTGATTAATTACTGCATAAGTTATTAATGAGATTGGTGCGAAATTTGTTTGAGTATTATTAAAAGTTATTCATTTATACGGCAATTCAGACGTCAATTCTTAACTGTTTTCCATGTTGTTTTGCAGGCACCATCGGATTGTATAACGGCAACTTCCCTGTAAATTTGGCGAAGTTTGATTAATTACTGCAGATGTTATTACAGAGGTTGGTTTGAAATTTGATTGAGAATTATTAAAAGTTATTCATTTAGACGTCAATTCAGACGTCAATTCTCAACCGTTTTCCATGTAATTTTGCAGGCACCATCGGCTGGTATTACGGCAAGTGTCCTGTAAATTTGGCGAGGTTTGATTAATTACTGCAAAATTTATTAATGAGATTGGTGTTAAATTTGATTGAGTATTATTAAAATTATTCATTTAGACGTCAATTCAGACGTCAATTCTCAACAGTTTTCCATGTAGTTTTCCAGGCAACATCGGCTGTTATTACGGCAACTTCCCTGTAAATTTGGCGAAGTTTGATTAATTACTGCAAAAGTTATTAATGAGATTGGTGTGAAATTTGATTGAGTATTATTAAAAGTTATTCATTTAGACGTCAATTCAGACGTCAATTCTCAACCGTTTTCCACGTAGTTTTGCAGGCACCATCGGCTGGTATCACGACAACTTCCCTGTAAATTTAGTGAAGTTTGATTAATTACTGCAAAAGTTATTAATGAGATTGGTGTGAAGTTTGATTGAGTATTATTAAAAGTTATTCATTTAGACGTCAATTCAGACGTCAATTCTCAACCGTTTTCCATGTAGTTTTGTAGGCAACATCGGCTGTTATTACGACAACTTCCCTGTAAATTTGGCGAAGTTTGATTAATGTTAACTTTGCGAAATTTGATTTATTACTGCAAAAATTATTAAAGAGATTGTTGTGAAATTTGATCGAGTATTATTAAAAGTTATTCATTTAAACGTCAATTCAGACGTCACTTCTCAACTGTTTTCCATGTAATTTTGCAGACACCATCGGCTGGTATTACGGCGACTTCCCTGTAGATTTGGAGAAGTTTGATTAATTACTGCAGAAGTTATTAATGAGGTTGGTTTGAAATTTGATTGAGAATTATTAAAAGTTATTCATTTAGACGTCAATTCAGACGTCAATTCTCAACCGTTTTCAATGTAGTTTTGCAGGCAACATTGGCTGTTATTACGGCAACTTCCCTGTAAATTTGGCGAAGTTTGATTAATTACTGCAAAAGTTATTAATGAGCTTGGTGTGAACTTTGATTGAGTATTATTAAAAGTTATTCATTTAGACGTCAATTCAGACGTCAATTCTCAACTGTTTTCCACGTAGTTTTGCAGGCACCATCGGCTGGTATTACGACAACTTCCCTGTAAATTTGGCGAAGTTTGATTAATTACTGCATAAGTTATTAATGAGATTGGTGCGAAATTTGTTTGAGTATTATTAAAAGTTATTCATTTATACGGCAATTCAGACGTCAATTCTTAACTGTTTTCCATGTTGTTTTGCAGGCACCATCGGCTGGTATAACGGCAACTTCCCTGTAAATTTGACGAAGTTTGATTAATTACTGCAGATGTTATTACAGAGGTTGGTTTGAAATTTGATTGAGAATTATTAAAAGTTATTCATTTAGACGTCAATTCAGACGTCAATTCTCAACCGTTTTCCATGCAATTTTGCAGGCACCATCGGCTGGTATTACGGCAAGTGTCCTGTAAATTTGGCGAAGTTTGATTAATTACTGCAAAATTTATTAATGAGATTGGTGTTAAATTTGATTGAGTATTATTAAAAGTTATTCATTTAGACGTCAATTCAGACGTCAATTCTCAACCGTTTTCCACGTAGTTTTGCAGGCACCATCGGCTGGTATCACGACAACTTCCCTGTCAATTTAGTGAAGTTTGATTAATTACTGCAAAAGTTATTAATGAGATTGGTGTGAAGTTTGATTGAGTATTATTAAAAGTTATTCATTTAGACGTCAATTCAGACGTCAATTCTCAACCGTTTTCCATGTAGTTTTGTAGGCAACATCGGCTGTTATTACGACAACTTCCCTGTAAATTTGGCGAAGTTTGATTAATGTTAACTTTGCGAAGTTTGATTTATTACTGCAAAAATTATTAAAGAGATTGTTGTGAAATTTGATCGAGTATTATTGAAAGTTATTCATTTAAACGTCAATTCAGACGTCACTTCTCAACTGTTTTCCATGTAATTTTTGCAGACACCATCGGCTGGTATTACGGCGACTTCCCTGTAGATTTGGAGAAGTTTGATTAATTACTGCAGAAGTTATTAATGAGGTTGGTTTGAAATTTGATTGAGAATTATTAAAAGTTATTCATTTAGACGTCAATTCAGACGTCAATTCTCAACCGTTTTCAATGTAGTTTTGCAGGCAACATTGGCTGTTATTACGGCAACTTCCCTGTAAATTTGGCGAAGTTTGATTAATTACTGCAAAAGTTATTAATGAGCTTGGTGTGAACTTTGATTGAGTATTATTAAAAGTTATTCATTTAGACGTCAATTCAGACGTCAATTCTCAACTGTTTTCCACGTAGTTTTGCAGGCACCATCGGCTGGTATTACGACAACTTCCCTGTAAATTTGGCGAAGTTTGATTAATTACTGCATAAGTTATTAATGAGATTGGTGCGAAATTTGTTTGAGTATTATTAAAAGTTATTCATTTATACGGCAATTCAGACGTCAATTCTTAACTGTTTTCCATGTTGTTTTGCAGGCACCATCGGCTGGTATAACGGCAACTTCCCTGTAAATTTGACGAAGTTTGATTAATTACTGCAGATGTTATTACAGAGGTTGGTTTGAAATTTGATTGAGAATTATTAAAAGTTATTCATTTAGACGTCAATTCAGACGTCAATTCTCAACCGTTTTCCATGTAATTTTGCAGGCACCATCGGCTGGTATTACGGCAAGTGTCCTGTAAATTTGGCGAAGTTTGATTAATTACTGCAAAATTTATTAATGAGATTGGTGTTAAATTTGATTGAGTATTATTAAAAGTTATTCATTTAGACGTCAATTCAGACGTCAATTCTCAACCGTTTTCCACGTAGTTTTGCAGGCACCATCGGCTGGTATCACGACAACTTCCCTGTCAATTTAGTGAAGTTTGATTAATTACTGCAAAAGTTATTAATGAGATTGGTGTGAAGTTTGATTGAGTATTATTAAAAGTTATTCATTTAGACGTCAATTCAGACGTCAATTCTCAACCGTTTTCCATGTAGTTTTGTAGGCAACATCGGCTGTTATTACGACAACTTCCCTGTAAATTTGGCGAAGTTTGATTAATGTTAACTTTGCGAAGTTTGATTTATTACTGCAAAAATTATTAAAGAGATTGTTGTGAAATTTGATCGAGTATTATTAAAAGTTATTCATTTAAACGTCAATTCAGACGTCACTTCTCAACAGTTTTCCATGTAATTTTGCAGACACCATCGGCTGGTATTACGGCGACTTCCCTGTAGATTTGGAGAAGTTTGATTAATTACTGCAGAAGCTATTAATGAGGTTGGTTTGAAATTTGATTGAGAATTATTAAAAGTTATTCATTTAGACGTCAATTCAGACGTCAATTCTCAACCGTTGTCAATGTAGTTTTGCAGGCACCATCGGCTGGTATTACGGCAACTTCCCTGTAAATTTGGCGAAGTTTGATTAATTATTGCAGAAATTATTGATGAGCTTGGTGTGAAAATTGATTGACTATTATTAAAAGTTGTTCATTTAGACGTCAATTCAGACGTCAATTCTCAAACGTTTTCCATGTAGTTTTGCAGGCAACATTGGCTGTTATTACGGCAACTTCCGTGTAAATTTGGCAAAGTTTGATTATTTATTGCAAAAGTTATTAATGAGCTTGGTGTGAAATTTGATTGACTATTATTAAAAGTTGTTCATTTAGACGTCAATTCAGACGTCAATTCTCAAACGTTTTCCATGTAGTTTTGCAGGCAACATTGGCTGTTATTACGGCAACTTCCATGTAAATTTGGCAAAGTTTGATTAATTACTGCAAAAGTTATTAATGAGCTTGGTGTGAAATTTGATTGACTATTATTAAAAGTTATTCATTTAGACGTTAATTCAGACGTCAATTCTCAACCGTTTTCGATGTAGTTTTGCAGGCACCATCGGCTGGTATTACGGCAACTTCCCTGTAAATTTGGCGAAGTTTGATTAATTATTGCAGACATTATTAATGAGCTTGGTGTGAAAATTGATTGACTATTATTAAAAGTTATTCATTTAGACGTCAATTCAGACGTCAATTCTCAAACGTTTTCCATGTAGTTTTGCAGGCAACATTGGCTGTTATTACGGCAACTTCCCTGTAAATTTGGCAAAGTTTGATTAATTACTGCAAAAGTTATTAATGAGCTTGGTGTGAAATTTGATTGACTATTATTAAAAGTTATTCATTTAGACGTTAATTCAGACGTCAATTCTCAACCGTTTTCGATGTAGTTTTGTAGGCACCATCGGCTGGTATTACGGCAACTTCCCTGTAAATTTGGCGAAGTTTGATTAATTATTGCAGAAATTATTAATGAGCTTGGTGTGAAATTTGCTTGACTATTATTAAAAGTTATTCATTTAGACGTCAATTCAGACGTCAATTCTCAACCGTTTTACATGTAGTTTTGCAGGCAACATCAGCTTTTATTACGGCAACTTCCCTGTAAATTTGGCGAAGTTTGATTAATTACTGCATAAGTTATTAATGAGATTGGTGCGAAATGTGCTTGAGAATTATTAAAAGTTATTCATTTAGACGTCAATTCAGACGTCAATTCTCAACCGTTTTCCATGTAGTTTTGCAGGCAACATTGGCTGTTATTACGGCAACTGCCCTGTAAATTTGGCGAAGTTTGATTAATTACTGCAAAAGTTATTAATGAGCTTGGTGTGAAATTTGATTGAGTATTATTAAAAATTATTCATTTAGACGTCAATTCAGACGTCAATTCTCAACTGTTTTCCACGTAGTTTTGCAGGCACCATCGGCTGGTATTACGACAACTTCCCTGTAAATTTGGCGAAGTTTGATTAATTACTGCATAAGTTATTAATGAGATTGGTGCGAAATTTGTTTGAGTATTATTAAAAGTTATTCATTTATACGGCAATTCAGATGTCAATTCTTATCTGTTTTCCATGTTGTTTTGCAGGCACCATCGGATGGTATAACGGCAACTTCCCTGTAAATTTGGCGAAGTTTGATTAATTACTGCAGATGTTATTACAGAGGTTGGTTTGAAATTTGATTGAGAATTATTAAAAGTTATTCATTTAGACGTCAATTCAGACGTCAATTCTCAACCGTTTTCCATGTAATTTTGCAGGCACCATCGGCTGGTATTACGGCAAGTGTCCTGTAAATTTGGCGAAGTTTGATTAATTACTGCAAAATTTATTAATGAGATTGGTGTGAAATTTGATTGAGTATTATTAAAATTATTCATTTAGACGTCAATTCAGACGTCAATTCTCAACAGTTTTCCATGTAGTTTTCCAGGCAACATCGGCTGTTATTACGGCAACTTCCCTGTAAATTTGGCGAAGTTTGATTAATTACTGCAAAAGTTATTAATGAGATTGGTGTGAAATTTGATTGAGTATTATTAAAAGTTATTCATTTAGACGTCAATTCAGACGTCAATTCTCAACCGTTTTCCACGTAGTTTTGCAGGCACCATCGGCTGGTATCACGACAACTTCCCTGTAAATTTAGTGAAGTTTGATTAATTACTGCAAAAGTTATTAATGAGATTGGTGTGAAGTTTGATTGAGTATTATTAAAAGTTATTCATTTAGACGTCAATTCAGACGTCAATTCTCAACCGTTTTCCATGTAGTTTTGTAGGCAACATCGGCTGTTATTACGACAACTTCCCTGTAAATTTGGCGAAGTTTGATTAATGTTAACTTTGCGAAATTTGATTTATTACTGCAAAAATTATTAAAGAGATTGTTGTGAAATTTGATCGAGTATTATTAAAAGTTATTCATTTAAACGTCAATTCAGACGTCACTTCTCAACTGTTTTCCATGTAATTTTGCAGACACCATCGGCTGGTATTACGGCGACTTCCCTGTAGATTTGGAGAAGTTTGATTAATTACTGCAGAAGTTATTAATGAGGTTGTTTTGAAATTTGATTGAGAATTATTAAAAGTTATTCATTTAGACGTCAATTCAGACGTCAATTCTCAACCGTTTTCAATGTAGTTTTGCAGGCACCATCGGCTGGTATTACGGCAACTTCCCTGTAAATTTGGCAAAGTTTGATTAATAACAGCAAAAGTTATTAATGAGCTTGGTGTGAAATTTGATTGACTATTATTAAAAGTTATTCATTTAGACGTTAATTCAGACGTCAATTCTCAACCGTTTTCGATGTAGTTTTGCAGGCACCATCGGCTGGTATTACGGCAACTTCCCTGTAAATTTGGCGAAGTTTGATTAATTATTGCAGAAATTATTAATGAGCTTGGTGTGAAATTTGATTGACTATTATTAAAAGTTATTCATTTAGACGTCAATTCAGACGTCAATTCTCAACCGTTTTCCATGTAGTTTTGCAGGCAACATCAGTACGGCAACTTCCCTGTAAATTTGGCGAAGTTTGATTAATTACTGCATAAGTTATTAATGAGATTGGTGCGAAATGTGCTTGAGAATTATTAAAAGTTATTCATTTAGACGTCAATTCAGACGTCAATTCTCAACCGTTTTCCATGTAATTTTGCAGGCACCATCGGCTGGTATTACGGCAAGTGTCCTGTAATTTTGGCAAAGTTTGATTAATTACTGCAAAATTTATTAATGAGATTGGTGTGAAATTTGATTGAGTATTATTAAAAGTTATTCATTTAGACGTCAATTCAGACGTCAATTCTCAACAGTTTTCCATGTAGTTTTTCAGGCAACATCGGCTGTTATTACGGCAACTTCCCTGTAAATTTGGCGAAGTTTGATTAATTACTACAAAAGTTATTAATGAGATTGGTGTGAAATTTGATTGAGTATTATTAAAAGTTATTCATTTAGACGTCAATTCAGACGTCAATTCTCAACCGTTTTCCACGTAGTTTTGCAGGCACCATCGGCTGGTATCACGACAACTTCCCTGTAAATTTAGTGAAGTTTGATTAATTACTGCAAAAATTATTAATGAGATTGGTGTGAAGTTTGATTGAGTATTATTAAAAGTTATTCATTTAGACGTCAATTCAGACGTCAATTCTCAACCGTTTTCCATGTAGTTTTGTAGGCAACATCGGCTGTTATTACGGCAACTTCCCTGTAAATTTGGCGAAGTTTGATTTATGTTAACTTTGCGAAGTTTGATTTCTTACTGCAAAAATTATTAAAGAGATTGTTGTGAAATTTGATCGAGTATTATTAAAAGTTATTCATTTAAACGTCAATTCAGACGTCACTTCTCAACTGTTTTCCATGTAATTTTGCAGACACCATCGGCTGGTATTACGGCAACTTCCCTGTAGATTTGGAGAAGTTTGATTAATTACTGCAGAAGTTATTAATGAGGTTGGTTTGAAATTTGATTGAGAATTATTAAAAGTTATTCATTTAGACGTCAATTCAGACGTCAATTCTCAACCGTTTTCGACGTAGTTTTGCAGGCACCATCGGCTGGTATTACGGCAACTTCCGTGTAAATTTGGCAAAGTTTGATTAATTATTGCAAAAGTTATTAATGAGCTTGGTGTGAAATTTGATTGACTATTATTAAAAGTTATTCATTTAGACGTCAATTCAGACGTCAATTCTCAAACGTTTTCCATGTAGTTTTGCAGGCAACATTGGCTGTTATTACGGCAACTTCCCTGTAAATTTGGCGAAGTTTGATTAATTACTGCAAAAGTTATTATATTAATGAGCTTGGTGTGAAAATTTGATTGACTATTATTAAAAGTTATTCATTTAAACGTCAATTCAGACGTCAATTCTCAACCGTTTTCGATGTAGTTTTGCAGGCACCATCGGCTGGTATTACGGCAACTTCCCTGTAAATTTGGCGAAGTTTGATTAATTATTGCAGAAATTATTAATGAGCTTGGTGTGAAATTTGATTGACTATTATTAAAAGTTATTCATTTAGACGTCAATTCAGACGTCAATTCTCAAACCGTTTTCCATGTAGTTTTTGCAGGCAACATCAGCTTTTATTACGGCAACTTCCCTGTAAATTTGGCGAAGTTTGATTAATTACTGCATAAGCTATTAATGAGATTGGTGCGAAATTTGCTTGAGAATTATTAAAAGTTATTCATTTAGACGTCAATTCAGACGTCAATTCTTAACTGTTTTCCATGTTGTTTTGCAGGCACCATCGGCTGGTATTACGGCAACTTCCGTGTAGATTTGGCGAAGTTTGATTAATTATTGCAGAAGTTATTAATGAGCTTGGTGTGAAATTTGATTGACTATTATTAAAAGTTATTCATTTAGACGTCAATTCAGACGTCAATTCTCAACCGTTTTCCATGTAGTTTTAGCAGGCAACATCAGCTTTTATTACGGCAACTTCCCTGTAAATTTGGCGAAGTTTGATTAATTACTGCATAAGTTATTAATGAGATTGGTGCGAAATGTGCTTGATAATTATTAAAAGTTATTCATTTAGACGTCAATTCAGACGTCAATTCTCAACCGTTTTCCATGTAGTTTTGCAGGCAACATTGGCTGTTATTACGGCAACTTCCCTGTAAATTTGGCGAAGTTTGATTAATTACTGCAAAAGTTATTAATGAGCTTGGTGTGAAATTTGATTGAGTATTATTAAAAGTTATTCATTTAGACGTCAATTCAGACGTCAATTCTCAACCGTTTTCCACGTAGTTTTTGCAGGCACCATCGGCTGGTATTTCGACAACTTACCTGTAAATTTGGCGAAATTTGATTAATTACTGCATAAGTTATTGATGAGATTGGTGCGAAATTTGTTTGAGTATTATTAAAAGTTATTCATTTATACGGCAATTCAGACGTCAATTCTTAACTGTTTTCCATGTTGTTTTGCAGGCGCCATCGGCTGGTATAACGGCAACTTCCCTGTAAATTTGGCGAAGTTTGATTAATTACTGCAGATGTTATTAAAGAGGTTGGTTTGAAATTTGATTGAGAATTGTTAAAAGTTATTCATTTAGACGTCAATTCAGACGTCAATTCTCAACCGTTTTCGATGTAGTTTTGCAGGCACCATCGGCTGGTATTACGGCAACTTCCGTGTAGATTTGGCGAAGTTTGATTAATTATTGCAGAAGTTATTAATAAGCTTGGTGTGAAATTTGATTGACTATTATTATTAGTTATTCAATTAGACGTCAATTCAGACGTCAATTCTCATCCGTTTTCCATCTAGTTTTGCAGGCAACATTGGCTGTTATTACGGCAACTTCCCTGTAATTTTGGCGAAGTTTGATTAATTACTGCAAAAGTTATTAATGAGGTTGGTTTGAAATTTGATTGACTATTATTAAAAGTTATTCATTTAGACGTCAATTCAGACGTCAATTCTCAAACGTTTTTCCATGTAGTTTTGCAGGCAACATTGGCTGTTATTACGGCAACTTCCCTGTAAATTTGGCAAAGTTTGATTAATTACTGCAAAAGTTATTAATGAGCTTGGTGTGAAATTTGATTGACTATTATTAAAAGTTATTCATTTAGACGTTAATTCAGACGTCAATTCTCAACCGTTTTCGATTTTAGTTTTGCAGGCACCATCGGCTGGTATTACGGCAACTTCCCTGTAAATTTGGCGAAGTTTGATTAATTATTGCAGAAATTATTAATGAGCTTGGTGTGAAATTTGATTGACTATTATTAAAAGTTATTCATTTAGACGTCAATTCAGACGTCAATTCTCAACCGTTTTCCATGTAGTTTTGCAGGCAACATCAGTACGGCAACTTCCCTGTAAATTTGGCGAAGTTTGATTAATTACTGCATAAGTTATTAATGAGATTGGTGCGAAATGTGCTTGAGAATTATTAAAAGTTATTCATTTAGACGTCAATTCAGTCGTCAATTCTCAACCGTTTTCCATGTAGTTTTGCAGGCAACATTGGCTGTTATTACGGCAACTTCCCTGTAAATTTGGCGAAGTTTGTTTAATTACTGCAAAAGTTATTAATGAGCTTGGTGTGAAATTTGATTGAGTATTATTAAAAGTTATTCATTTAGACGTCAATTCAGACGTCAATTCTAAACCGTTTTTCCACGTAGTTTTGCAGGCACCATCGGCTGTTATTACGACGACTTCCCTGTAAATTTGGCGAAATTTGATTAATTACTGCATAAGTTATTAATGAGATTGGTGCGAAATTTGTTTGAGTATTATTAAAAGTTATTCATTTATACGGCAATTCAGACGTCAATTCTTAACTGTTTTCCATGTTGTTTTGCAGGCACCATCGGCTGGTATAACGGCAACTTCCCTGTAAATTTGGCGAAGTTTGATTAATTACTGCAGATGTTATTAAAGAGGTTGGTTTGAAATTTGATTGAGAATTATTAAAAGTTATTCATTTAGACGTCAATTCAGACGTCAATTTTCAACCGTTTTCGATGTAGTTTTGCAGGCACCATCGGCTGGTATTACGGCAACTTCCCTGTAAATTTGGCGAAGTTTGATTAATTACTGCATAAGCTATTAATGAGATTGGTGCGAAATTTGCTTGAGAATTATTTAAAGTTATTCATTTAGACGTCAATTCAGACGTCAATTCTTAACTGTTTTCCATGTTGTTTTTGCAGGCACCATCGGCTGGTATTACGGCAACTTCCGTGTAGATTTGGCGAAGTTTGATTAATTATTGCAGAAGTTATTAATGAGCTTGGTGTGAAATTTGATTGACTATTATTAAAAGTTATTCATTTAGACGTCAATTCAGACGTCAATTCTCAACCGTTTTCTATGTAGTTTTTGCAGGCAACATCAGCTTTTATTACGGCAACTTCCCTGTAAATTTGGCGAAGTTTGATTAATTACTGCATAAGTTGTTAATGAGATTGGTGCGAAATGTGCTTGAGAATTATTAAAAGTTATTCATTTAGACGTCAATTCAGAAGTCAATTCTCAACCGTTTTCCATGTAGTTTTGCAGGCAACATTGGCTGTTATTACGGCAACTTCCCTGTAAATTTGGCGAAGTTTGATTAATTACTGCAAAAGTTATTAATGAGCTTGGTGTGAAATTTGATTGAGTATTATTAAAAGTTATTCATTTTAGACGTCAATTCAGACGTCAATTCTCAACCGTTTTCCACGTAGTTTTGCAGGCACCATCGGCTGGTATTACGACAACTTCCCTGTAAATTTGGCGAAATTTGATTAATTACTGCATAAGTTATTAATGAGATTGGTGCGAAATTTGTTTGAGTATTATTAAAAGTTATTCATTTAGACGTCAATTCAGTCGTCAATTCTCAACCGTTTTCCATGTAGTTTTGCAGGCAACATTGGCTGTTATTACGGCAACTTCCCTGTAAATTTGGCGAAGTTTGTTTAATTACTGCAAAAGTTATTAATGAGCTTGGTGTGAAATTTGATTGAGTATTATTAAAAGTTATTCATTTAGACGTCAATTCAGACGTCAATTCTAAACCGTTTTCCACGTAGTTTTGCAGGCACCATCGGCTGTTATTACGACAACTTCCCTGTAAATTTGGCGAAATTTGATTAATTACTGCATAAGTTATTAATGAGATTGGTGCGAAATTTGTTTGAGTATTATTAAAAGTTATTCATTTATACGGCAATTCAGACGTCAATTCTTAACTGTTTTCCATGTTGTTTTGCAGGCACCATCGGCTGGTTATAACGGCAACTTCCCTGTAAATTTGGCGAAGTTTGATTAATTACTGCAGATGTTATTAAAGAGATTGGTGTGAAATTTGATTGAGTATTATTAAAAGTTATTCATTTAGACGTCAATTCAGACGTCAATTCTCAACCGTTCTCGATGTAGTTTTGCAGGCACCATCGGCTGGTATTACGGCAACTTCCGTGTAAATTTGGCGAAGTTTGATTTATTATTGCAGAATTTATTAATGAACTTGGTTTGAAATTTGATTGAGTATTATTAAAAGTTATTCATTTAGACGTCAATTCAGAGGTCAATTCTAAACCGTTTTCGATGTAGTTTTTGCAGGCACCATCTGCTGTTATTACGGCAAACTTCCCTGTAAATTTGGCGAAGTTTGATTAATTACTGCAAAAGCTATTAATGAGATTGGTGTGAAATTTGATTGAGTATTATTAAAAGTTATTCATTTTAGACGTCAATTCAGACGTCAATTCTCAACCGTTTGCCATGTAGTTTTGCAGGCACCATCGGCTGGTATTACGGCAACTTGTAAATTTGGCGAAGTTTGATTAATTACTGCATAAGTTGTTAATGAGATTGGTGCGAAATGTGCTTGAGAATTATTAAAAGTTATTCATTTAGACGTCAATTCAGAAGTCAATTCTCTCAACCGTTTTCCATGTAGTTTTGCAGGCAACATTGGCTGTTATTACGGCAACTTCCCTGTAAATTTGGCGAAGTTTGATTAATTACTGCAAAAGTTATTAATGAGCTTGGTGTGAAATTTGATTGAGTATTATTAAAAGTTATTCATTTAGACGTCAATTCAGACGTCAATTCTCAACCGTTTTCCACGTAGTTTTGCAGGCACCATCGGCTGGTATTACGACAACTTCCCTGTAAATTTGGCGAAATTTGATTAATTACTGCATAAGTTATTAATGAGATTGGTGCGAAATTTGTTTGAGTATTATTAAAAGTTATTCATTTATACGGCAATTCAGACGTCAATTCTTAACTGTTTTCCATGTTGTTTTGCACGCACCATCGGCTGGTATTACGGCAACTTCCCTGTAAATTTGGCAAAGTTTGATTAATTACTGCATAAGCTATTAATGAGATTGGTGCGAAATTTGCTTGAGAATTATTTAAAGTTATTCATTTAGACGTCAATTCAGACGTCAATTCTTAACTGTTTTCCATGTTGTTTTGCAGGCACCATCGGCTGGTATTACGGCAACTTCCGTGTAGATTTGGCGAAGTTTGATTAATTATTGCAGAAGTTATTAATGAGCTTGGTGTGAAATTTGATTGACTATTATTAAAAGTTATTCATTTAGACGTCAATTCAGACGTCAATTCTCAACCGTTTTCTATGTTGTTTTGCAGGCAACATCAGCTTTTATTACGGCAACTTCCCTGTAAATTTGGCGAAGTTTGATTAATTACTGCATAAGTTGTTAATGAGATTGGTGCGAAATGTGCTTGAGAATTATTAAAAATTATTCATTTAGACGTCAATTCAGACGTCAATTTTCAACCGTTTTCCATGTAGTTTTGCAGGCACCATCGGCTGGTATTGTGGCAACTTCCCTGTAAATTTGGCGAAGTTTGATTAATTACTGCAGAAGTTATTAATGAGGTTGGTTTGAAATTTGATTGAGAATTGTTAAAAGTTATTCATTTAGACGTCAATTCAGACGTCAATTCCCAACCGTTTTTGATGTAGTTTTGCAGGCACCATCGGCTGGTATTACGGCAACTTCCGTGTAGATTTGGCGAAGTTTGATTAATTATTGCAGAAGTTATTAATAAGCTTGGTGTGAAATTTGATTGACTATTATTATTAGTTATTCAATTAGACGTCAATTCAGACGTCAATTCTCATCCGTTTTCCATCTAGTTTTGCAGGCAACATTGGCTGTTATTACGGCAACTTCCCTGTAATTTTGGCGAAGTTTGATTAATTACTGCAAAAGTTATTAATGAGGTTGGTTTGAAATTTGATTGACTATTATTAAAAGTTATTCATTTAGACGTCAATTCAGACGTCAATTCTCAAACGTTTTCCATGTAGTTTTGCAGGCAACATTGGCTGTTATTACGGCAACTTCCCTGTAAATTTGGCAAAGTTTGATTAATTACTGCAAAAGTTATTAATGAGCTTGGTGTGAAATTTGATTGACTATTATTAAAAGTTATTCATTTAGACGTTAATTCAGACGTCAATTCTCAACCGTTTTCGATTTAGTTTTGCAGGCACCATCGGCTGGTATTACGGCAACTTCCCTGTAAATTTGGCGAAGTTTGATTAATTATTGCAGAAATTATTAATGAGCTTGGTGTGAAATTTGATTGACTATTATTAAAACTTATTCATTTAGACGTCAATTCAGACGTCAATTCTCAACCGTTTTCAATGTAGTTTTGCAGGCAACATCAGTACGGCAACTTCCCTGTAAATTTGGCGAAGTTTGATTAATTACTGCATAAGTTATTAATGAGATTGGTGCGAAATGTGCTTGAGAATTATTAAAAGTTATTCATTTAGACGTCAATTCAGACGTCAATTCTCAACCGTTTTCCATGTAGTTTTGCAGGCAACATTGGCTGTTATTACGGCAACTTCCCTGTAAATTTGGCGAAGTTTGATTAATTACTGCAAAAGTTATTAATGAGCTTGGTGTGAAATTTGATTGAGTATTATTAAAAGTTATTCATTTAGACGTCAATTCAGACGTCAATTCTAAACCGTTTTCCACGTAGTTTTGCAGGCACCATCGGCTGTTATTACGACAACTTCCCTGTAAATTTGGCGAAATTTGATTAATTACTGCATAAGTTATTAATGAGATTGGTGCGAAATTTGTTTGAGTATTATTAAAAGTTATTCATTTATACGGCAATTCAGACGTCAATTCTTAACTGTTTTCCATGTTGTTTAGCAGGCACCATCGGCTGGTATAACGGCAACTTCCCTGTAAATTTGGCGAAGTTTGATTAATTACTGCAGATGTTATTAAAGAGGTTGGTTTGAAATTTGATTGAGAATTATTAAAAGTTATTCATTTAGACGTCAATTCAGACGTCAATTTTCAACCGTTTTCGATGTAGTTTTGCAGGCACCATCGGCTGGTATTACGGCAACTTCCCTGTAAATTTGGCGAAGTTTGATTAATTACTGCATAAGCTATTAATGAGATTGGTACGAAATTTGCTTGAGAATTATTTAAAGTTATTCATTTAGACGTCAATTCAGACGTCAATTCTTAACTGTTTTCCATGTTGTTTTGCAGGCACCATCGGCTGGTATTACGGCAACTTCCGTGTAGATTTGGCGAAGTTTGATTAATTATTGCAGAAGTTATTAATGAGCTTGGTGTGAAATTTGATTGACTATTATTAAAAGTTATTCATTTAGACGTCAATTCAGACGTCAATTCTCAACCGTTTTCTATGTAGTTTTGCAGGCAACATCAACTTTTATTACGGCAACTTCCCTGTAAATTTGGCGCAGTTTGATTAATTTCTGCAAAAGTTATTAATGAGCTTGGTGTGAAATTTGATTGAGTATTATTAAAAGTTATTCATTTAGACGTCAATTCAGACGTCAATTCTCAACCGTTTTCCACGTAGTTTTGCAGGCACCATCGGCTGGTATTACGACAACTTCCCTGTAAATTTGGCGAAATTTGATTAATTACTGCATAAGTTATTAATGAGATTGGTGCGAAATTTGTTTGTG